>VNWY01000068.1:0-102885 GCA_009869845.1 Pseudachorutes palmiensis | reverse complement strand
ACTTTGGCTGTAATTAAATAATATTTGCCCATGTATGCATGCCAGTAACCCTGGGTTGTGTACGGTAGCTGCTTAGTACGTCGGCAGGTCTCAGCCTCGAAATTAGCTCGCGGGGGACTACTTGAAGCAATTTATAAATGAAGCCAATATGGTCAGGCCATATGGCTGAGGTCAAATTATTATTCTGCCTTAACCAATCGTAGTCTGTTATATACTTTTAGTTACTATATTATGGTCTCAGAACTCCATTTTTAACACGTCAATTGGTTAACTGTAATTAATTGTTCAACGTGTCAAGAGTTACAGGAGCTTGAACTTAGTTGTCACAAACCCCCAATCCTTCGGTGCAAGGGTCTGGGAGAGAATTCTCAAAATGGCAACCTTGGATGACTCATTCCATCAAGCGACGCCATGAACAAAGTTCTCGTCAATCCTCCGGGTCAGTTGAACACACTTCACTTCGTTACTTTGATTAATCAATTGATACAAGATGGAAATATGGAAAAGCTACACGCGTGCCAATGAACTTGTCACTTTTGCAGTCTCCGAGGAGTCTCAAAAATCAAACTAATACATGAACATGACACATTTGATTTAATAGTTCTTTGTATTTTTGTTCGATGAGTTGGTTAACATGGCTGGCAACATAAATGAAAAACCATTAAGCTTGATTAGGAAATTTTAAAGTCAGAACATAGTTCTAGAAAAGGAAGTAAACAAAAATGGAATATGAAAGCAATCACAAGGAATCAGCTCACAGGCCAAGAACAAAGGAATGGGAAGTTGGTCATTGGTATGCAAAATATCACCAAGTGCGTAACAATATCATCCTGGTTAAATGGATTTTTAACTTCATCATCATCATCATTAACATGGGGAAAATGGAGATTCTTTTTCGTACTTCGAAGATTGATTTAAGTAATTTCTTTGGAATTTGAAACATACTGGATTGAGATTTGGGGAAAATACTTGATCTCTCTCTGATATTTAAATACACTTGAAAATTGTGGAGGTTTTTCGTCAGTTTTGATCAGTGGTTTCCATAGTCCTCTTCAGCTACGCTTTGACGCAAGTAGTCATCGTACATCTCCTTCTAAAAGAGTCAAAAAGGAAATATGTTTAACAGAACCGCCAATGTGTTAATGCGCAGAAGTACTTTACCTTGCGCACAAGTGCGTCAGCAAGGGCTCCAGCACCAGCAGTCAGCGTCTTTCGGTCCCGATTTGAAAGAGTCTTCTCAAGATTGTAGAAACGAGAAATAATCAAGCAAGCTGCAGAGATGGCAATGCAGAAAATGACAAATTGGAGATGGTATTCTTGGGAAATGTAAATCCAAACCGAAGAAATCGGCACCTGGAAGTATCAATAGACATTCGAATCCATTTCTTTCTTAGAGTGAAAATCCAAACTGACCATGATTTGTCGAACATACACGGCGAAACGACCCAAGTGATGAACCATCGATTCCTCCGAAGCGTTGCCCACAATGATGCTAGTGAAAAGCAGAAGTGGGATCAAAACACCAAGACAGCTCAGCATAGTGCCTGGTGGGAACGATAAGAAAAGAACAAGTGTTCAATCAGTTCCATCATCTTTCAGGTTTAGGAGTCTAATGAATTCGGGCTTCGCTGAAACCGAAACCACCAACTCTTATCCGTCGTTAACCCCTCACGATACATGGGAATTTTAAGCAAAGAGTGATAACAACTCCTCTGATTCCGCAGCCACAAACTCAACTCTGTTCCCACCAGATTACAACTTCAATTTTCAAAATTATCCAAACTCATAATTACAAAAATAAACTTAAATCTTTGGCTTCTCACCGCGGATAGTTCGAGAAGAGTTTCGCTGACGAGCAGCATTATCCTCGTCCAGTTTAGCTCCCACTTTCTCTTTGAGAATCTCAGCATCACTTTCCAGCGTGTTCAGAGAATTTTGAACAGTGTGCTCAATGCACTTTGAAATCTCGGCACAAACATCATCAATTTGATTAGCACAGCGACTGGGCTGTAGAAAAATACATGAAAAACATTTATTGGATTTCCATCGAATCAGCTTCAAAACCATTTTAAATAGAGTAACCTTGGATGCCAAAATATCTGGAAGATAAATCGTGGGCATGTCAAAGCCACTCCGATTGAGCCCTTGGCGCTTGCATAATTCTTGTACAATCTGCATGAGTACTCTAGAAATAATAATGTTCAAATTCATCAATTTCGTGTGTACATCCCTTTGTATGCATTGGATCTGTTAGGTAGAAAATGAAGCCTTATCTATCTTTGGTCTGTCTGGCCATTAACAAAGAACAAAGGGTCATTATAAAGTCAATAGTATTGTCTCCATTCAAATGAATATCGCCTCTTCCCTTTTTACTTACTTCTGACGGTCCGTTTCATTTCCAGCCTCGTCAGCCTTGGCTAAATAAAGACGCATCTTTTCACTATGGGTGCCCCACATCTTCTCAACAATATTCAGAGTCCGTTTGCAAAGCGCTTGACCCATTGGGTCAAAAAACACAAACACCAAATCAGCCATGTCCCCTGCGAAAACAAAGAATTAAATGCTACCTGGTGGAAAATCATCCGCATTTGGGGTTCATTTACCTAGCCAAAGAAGGGTACTATTAACATCAAAGGGGTAATGCATGTCCCCATCCACCAAACCCGGAGTGTCCACAAAGGTCACCATGTTGAAATTCTTTGCACGGGAAGTGCTAATTTCTGTCGTCACAAAATCCATAACCCCTGAAAAAAATCAAATTCATAAAATGGAATCCGTCATGATAAAATCATTATTGCATAAAAGTGGATAATTTTTCGGTGCATTGAATTAAATTCGATTTCATACAAATGGGATTTTAAGGAAGGAAAATGAAAATGTTCCAAGAAGGAGACGGAGCTTTTAAGAAAAAGGAAGGCAGTGGTAGCGGTTCCCGGTGGAAAACCAAAAAAATTTGCTGGAATTCCTTTACATTTCCCACAAAAGAGGTTTCACGTGCTTTGACTTCCAGGAAAGTTAAAAATAAAGTTGTCGTCGCTTGGTTGATGGTGCTTAGAATTTATCAATAATTCGGGACAATGGTGTTTCGCAATGAGTCTAAATTGAGCATTTAGTGCAGGTGGTTATGTTAAAGAAGATGGGGAATGAAATGATTTTTATGAGCATCGACCCGTCTAGCCATGCCGGTCTTAATCATGCCGGACTCAACGGACTCCCGTTCCCCCGTCTTTAATTAGAAGCTGGTGGTGTGTGAGCTGTGATTGGCGGGTGGTGGTTTGGGCCAAGGAAATGGTGACTCTCTCAAGGAGGGACGTGGTGGCAGTTCTATTAAATGTTTTCCTATTATCAGTTTACACCAGATGTTTTTGAGGTTTTGTCTCTTTATCGAATGAGCTACTTAAGAAGAAACGAACTAATAAAAATTCAAGACAAAAAACCCCACTGGGCAAAACCACTACATCCCTGGAGGAAGTCTGACGCTGAAAGAAGGAACCCTTTATAAATCCAACGCTTCGGCACTGCTCACTCAGTCCACGCTCAGCTCTCTCCAGTCAAGCAGGCTAAAGCTGCCTCGGAATTCAGCAGTGACTCAGGCCCAGGAAACCCTCACAATGCAGTTCTTTATAGGGCACTTTGCATTTGTTTTATACAAGTAAGCTGCCCTTTAAAGGGCTATATTAGTGAGCGGAAAATCAACAAACCTGGGAACCCGGTGAGTGGGCGCAGATGCGGGTACAACTGCAACGTGGCCAAACCCTAATTAGAAAAAAGGTGAATGTAAGTGTCATCGCCCCCCCAAAAAAGACTAATCATATTTCTAGCATCTTCACCTTCAAGGTGTCTCGTTTCTTCCCAGATGTCACGAACGAAAAGCCTTGAGTCTCAATTGCCACACCTGTCTTGAGCACCGATTGTTCAATGTACCTAAACATCACAGTAGATTAGAGATGTCGTGATTCCATAACATCTCCTTAACTTCTGAATTTTACCAATTGATAAAGCTGGATTTCCCTGCGGAATGATTCCCAAGTAACAGCACCGTAATTTTTCGACGCGGCATCCGAATTGGGTGGTGCAAATGCTCCGCTATCTTGCGCAACCCTGAAATCAAAAATTATTCCGAATGACAAACTGGATTTTGTGGGAATCAAATGCATCCGCTGGAGTTTGGTACAGAAGAAGGGAATCAGAATAGAAGAGTCTGCAATATGCAAGTTACCCCAACAGAATTTCAACCTCAATGCAAACCCAGTGGGGAGAAAAGCAATCATTCTTTGTGGGCTAGTGGATGGTAAGCATTCCCTGCTCCAACTTACCCTAGCGCCACCACATTTCCAGAATTTTTAATTCCGTCTGTGGCGGAACAACCCTTCTGAACTATATATATGTCCAATAAGTTATAACTTTACCCAAATCTCTTCCAGAATAGAGGCTCGTGACTTCAGCAAGGATCTTTTCATTTGTATCAAGAGGCATCGTCTCTGTATTTGAAATGACTCGATTCGGATCCTTTTCCTTCTCCTGAATACCGGTTCGGCGACGAATGTTTGTCTCAGACATTTTCGAAACCTGTCCACTCGCAAACAAAAGATTATGAGTCAATCAGCCACTGATAAGAGAAGAAGAGCGGATATGAGTTTACAAAATGGACAGCAGAAGACGAAGAGGATGTTAAGATGACCAAAGGAATGGGTCAGTGGAGGATGACAGAAGCGTACTGACAGGAACCCAGCTATTGACCTCCTAAAGAGAGGAAGATATTTGGAGTCAATCGGTCAAGATAAGGGAAGAGCGGATATGGCCTTACACAGAAGAGGACAAGAAATGACAGTGAGCGGACGTTGAGCTTTAGATTGAGCAAGGACTGTCCCGAATTGTCCAGTCAGAAGAGGTCATCGGCTGTTGAGTTCTGCTTGAGTTGTGGCGAGGAGTGTGACCTGTCTTTGACCGGAAAGAATGATTGAAATAAATTGACTGATTAGTCCTTTAGTCCCTCCCGTCTTTGTCGTCCGTTGGACACTTTGGATATACTTTCCTTATAGCCAAAGGATTCCCGCCACGCACAAACAAAGCAAAAACTGTAAAAATTCCAATTAAAAATGTAAATAATTCCCATTCATTGGAATGAGGTCAAGGACGTGACCTCTGGGGTTCAACCACATTAAAACCTCCAGTATTTTAATGTAACAATAAATCATTATTTTGATACGGGCACGGAACCAATCTATATATGACCCTTGATATGATTAATCATTGGCTACAGTTTCACTTTATCCAATTAGCCTATCATTCCATTAATTAACTAGTAATTAAAATAATAAATGTCGCTTCAAAGTTTATTTTGTTTTATTATTATACTTGCCCATTCCTGCACGGCCACCAGCGTCCTTCACCCTCCAGGAAATCTTTTTGTACAGCCAGCCGGTTGCAATAAAATTAATTTAAAAAAAATTTCAAAACTGTGTCCTTTTTGAAATCAAATGAAGGGCAGAAAGGTCAACAAGAGGCGATGAAGGAACTTGGTGTCATTTTGGTACGCTAACCCAAATTCAGACTCATCATGCAACATTTACTATCAACCGGTGTTGGGAAGTAAGCTAACCACGTTCATTTTCACTTTTTCATTTGCTTGGCCAATTTGTTTGATTACTGTGTTTAGAAGTAGGTTTCCTAAGCCAGAGTATTTTTACCCGGTGAGGAACTTGGACGTAGCAGGTTGTATCGTTGAGGAAGTGGCCCTGGAAGGACTGGACGGCATTACATTGCAAGGTATTTATAACGTATACAGGTTCAGTGTGCAATTTAAGTTTAACATGTGGTTCCTCTGCCCTAGCTTTGTTTGAAAGACTCAGACTGAGACCGGGATTCAAGTTGGTGCCAATTGATGAGGCTGTGAAATCCTACTTGTGGGAAATCGTAAGGAAAATCAAAGCCATATCCTTCTACATGTTGGATGAGGATAGACGAGCACTGGAAGTGGAAGACAGAAGAGATTTTGTTGATGAGCGTGGGAATCTGTTCGAACCGGTACAAAGGAGACTAACATTATTAGTCTTTTACTAATATTTTATTTATAACAGCCAGAGGGTCCAGAGGATATTTACGACCATTGTCCAATTGATGATAAAAATACTGGCACTCGTGGTTCATGCGAAACTTATTACACACGACGACCATATTCCACGGCAGCAAGGAGGGTCAGCTACAACCGCGTGATAGACTTGTAAGGAACATTGACCTAAAAGTGATGAAATTGTTCCAACTTTATTCTTGTGGTTCGGTAGATGTGGAAATAAGTTGGTTCTAGTGGCTCCTCAGAAGACTCGCGAACGTGCCATTCTGCCGCAAGGGGCTGAAGTTGATATTGGAGAATTGAACATTATCCAATACTGCCTTTTAGAACGAATAGGAAGGTTGGTGACAGGTGACAGGATGTTACTTAAGTTTTATGAAGTAACTTCGAATTTTTTGAATCCAAAAGGGCGAGGTATCAAGGTGAAATAACGAGAGGGAGACTGAGTTTTGCAGCGTTTAAGCTTGAACCCAAAGCTTTGTCTTACCAAAGCAACATTCTAATCAGTAAAGGACTTCTTACGAAACAGGTGAGACTAAAATCAAAAACAATCGAATGACTGTTTTTGCATAAAAAGTTTTTCAAATTACAGAATATCAATATCAGAATTTCTCGTAATTCTTTCCATACGGCTATCCTACATCTCCCTCAATTTCACACTCACTACGAGACCATGATCCTACTTGCAGCGGCCAAGCTAATTAAATCCATCAAGAGTTCTGTAACAGAAAGCGTGGATTACTCTTCAGTTCGAGACGAGTTTGGAACATACACCGTGAAAAATTTGCTGTCAAAAGAGTACAGCAAAATATTTGAACTTGTGGTATGGAATTAAGCTCGAGGGACATACACAATTTTGATTGCGATCTCCCTATTGTAGCAAATGTTATTCCCGGAAGCTTATCCAGAAGCATACGAGAATGAACTCATCCCTGAAAAGAGGCAGAGGCTTTGCAGCAAACCTGTGAAGCAATTTCGTCTGCTAGACCCAAGGATAGACAACTACAATTTCCATAGATTGATCTCAAAGTTTCCAAAGGAGGACGAAGTGGAAGACATGTTGAATGTTGTACCAATGAGTAAGTATACGCCTTTTACAATCAACGCAATGGCCTTTTATTTTCGTTGAATTTCATTCGCAGTTAGTTACTCGTTCCAAGCTACAATTATGAGCCAGTTAATTGGTAACATTATGGCTGCTGGACCTGACGGAATTTCTCTTGGGGAACTGAGTGAGATGAACTCTGTCACACTCTCCGACGTAAAGAAAGCCGTCAAAACCCTTCAACGGAACAAAATAACATTCTCAGTACTTGAGGTCAAAAGGAATGCAAGACTTAGCCGGTATACACCTCAATCAATAAATCTCAGGATGGAATTTGTTTTAATTTCATTCTTTTTTCTAGTCATGCCTTCTACAAATACAGAGGAATTTATCAAAGTTATGAAAACGCCACTGTTTCAAGCGAGCAGAATGACATTTCTCAAACTGTCTTCATCGATCTCGAACCTGTTAGTCCTGACCAAGTTACATACCAATTTTTCACTGTATTGAACTATCACCCATACCCAACTCAAACCATTGGAGTCATGAAATGTTAAGAGGAGCCAGTGACAGATTATATTTTGTATAAACGACAAATGCAAGAAACGCTTGACCCTAATCCTCATAATGATATTAATTTCAACAAAAGAAAACAATTTAACTGAAATAAAGGGAGCAGTAGGGAGCTGGGCAGCTCCAACAAAAAGTTATTTGGATTTCATTCAGTAGCGCAAGCTACTTCATGTAACCCACCAGTCTGTCTGCCTGCAGGTTTTGTTTCTCGTCAACAACCTATCGAAAAAAATTCAAGTTTGTTGTTCGGAATTATAAGAATGTAGCACAGGAAGTGACCTCATTCCAGGGTCAATTATTCAGTTTCTTTATCAAAAACTAATCTTGCCAGGGCACAGTTGTTGAACTTTGCACGAACTTTGCACAAACGTCAACTGTTTTGTCTACAATGTGAATTCAAAAATTAAAGAAAAAACAATCCGTTGCTGATCAAATGCTTCGGAAGAAGGGCCTAACTAATCAAATACGCAGTTTAATTTAACACCTGAAAACAGAAAAGTACTTTTGGAGGTTTCTTAATTTTGAAACATATTACTCCATTCTGGTTTGAATGTTGTAACGCATGCTTTGATGCACTTCTAATGAAGCTTGCTTGCCACACCCGCATGACCTCGGACTATACTTTTGACCTCCAGTCTTTCCAGTTATTCAGAAGCACATATGTATTTAGTTCGAATTCTTCCGTCCGTGAGACTATATGAGGTTTTCCCCGTAATAAACTGACATCAAAGCCCAAGACTTCCTTTGGCTTTTCCATATTTACATGTTACAGGTCACTAGGTAGGTAACTAGGAAGGTCAATTCTAGCAAAGGCTATTTTTGGATTTTATTCTTCCGCTACTTTGTTACATCTGCATTAAAGTGGAGGTAGAGTTGAGAATGAGGACTAACGACGTCCATGTTGTTGTCATTTGATGGAAGAGTGACCTATCCGTGACCTTTGTGTGAGGTTATGATGTTGATTGTTGACCTTTTATATGTCATTTGAGGTCATTCAGTTGAGGTGTTGGTCCTTGTTTTTTTTTTGCTTGTGTTGGTTTTTCATGTGGAGAGAGAAGGGGGGGAAAGCCACTCACTCCGAAGAGCCTCTTCCCAGTCACTCACTCACTCAGCATCAGGACACTCGCTCCAACTAAATAAATCAAACATCGACCCCGGGTCAACCTACAGACTCACGTAAGAACAATTACTACAATATAAAACACTAGGCACTATAAACAATCATGAAAATAACACAATAACTTACACACGCCGGAATCACAGGGGGTAGGGCATGCAACTCTCCTCATTCCACTGACCCTAGTGTCATATAGTCATGTCCACTGTCAAGGGTGTCAATTGCCTCTCTCGGCACTGACAGAGACAGGTAAGGGTCATGGGGTTCTGTTTGTTATGCCGCCAGTAAGATATCCATAAGCACGTCCGTCTGGTGAGGTGACTCACCCCCATGGAATCCTGATTAAGATTTAACATATACTTTGGGGGAATCATCATCATTCATTCACTCCTAATCATAATTAAGTCCATGCCTGTTAGTACGCACACACTCCAAAGTGTGTAGTTGTGGGGATTGATTATGAGTTCATAAATGATAAAAGCCATTCATTCTTGTTATCCACTTTATAGTCATCATATGGTCCTGTCACTTTACACTAATAATCCACACTGGGATTACATTTGGCATGAGGCTGAAATTGGTGAAAAATTGGCAGTTCCGTCCTATGCTCTTTCCCATCTGCACTCATTCAAGTCCGGAGGAAATCAGGAGTCTTTTTACTTCCTGTTTGTCTATTGATAGTATTTCCGCTTTCCAGTGTTATACTCATGATTGGCAGAGATTCATGAATTGATGGAAACATCCATTTGGAAAGGGAGTGATCGAGTGATAAAGGCCAAAATAACACTAAGAGTGCAAATATTGGGCAAATGCGGAGTGATAGATTATGTAAAAACAATGAGAGTTTTATTTAGCTTGTTGGCAGCAGAATGTCATGCTTTAAATCAGAATTGTTGAGATAGTAGTTGTGTAAAATCTCATTCGCTGCTGCTCTGTGGTTTGTTGGAGGTTGTTCATGTTTTCCGTTGTAGTTCTAGGAGGATTCAAGTGGTTGTGTCTTGTCGTCTGTCTGCTCTTAATTAATTGATTTATGAAGATCCTCCTAGGATTAAGGCCTTCACTCCTGTGGATCTAGTTCCTACGTATAGCTGGAAATCTCCAGTGTACTCTAACCAATGTGAAAATGTTGGCATCTGGACATTTTTTGGTTGAGCCGGAATGTAATATAAAAAGTTAAATCCCATTGATTCAAATTGATTCCAACCACGAGGGTATTGGGCTTACAACTTTTCTTCATTTCCAGCCCACTACGCTTTCCCTTCCTTAATGTGAAAATCTATCTTGACTTCCAGTCAAGTGGATGCTGCTGGTGTCTTGTTATTTCTGGAGAATTCCCCCTGCTGTTCCTCTTCTGGATAACTTTTCCTCTCATCCGATTTCTACTTGCTCAGATTTCAGAAGATGAAACGAAGTTTTCTACCTTTGATCCACTCTTTTTTCCTGAAATATTGAGGCTGACCTGAGTCTTACATTAGGATTGTCATCTCTATTACGACGCCCATTTTGATTTGTTGACTCTTGTCAATTCCCTTTCATTTCTGAAAATTTCTTCTAGGAATAATGCTCTTCTTCTCGAGTTATTTGAATAGGGATCTGAAAGTTTACGTCCATGAGTTCCTGGAGAATCCGGGCATCATCAAAGAGTCTCCTACTTAAGCATCCCTGTCACCATCTCCCTCATTTCCTATTTTCCAGGAAGGGATCAAATTCAATTGAACTTTCTCTCTGAAGTTATCTCACCATGGAAGGGAGACGGGGAAACTGCATTAGAAACGTTTCACACTTTTCCTCGTAATTTATTGAACTTTGTCGACGAATCTAATAATTTCATTTTAATTAATGACGCTCTCCTTCGCCTTGTCGAAGGTGAAAGGTTCGGATTTTCCCCATAATTTCTTTTCTCTCAGTCAATGGACTCTGAAGTCTTTTCCCGTTCTCACTTCTGTTTGTCTTGGTGTCATTCGCTTCACTGATCCGAAACTAGGAGTGAATTACTTTTTTCCGTATATTCAAAAAGTGAAAAAATCCGAGTATTGGAGTGGCGGTGGTGAACTGGAACGGGGACATGAGCTGAATCTTCCAATTCTATAAAGAGTCTTCCTTGTAAGGAAATAAACTGATGAAAAGTTTTGAAAAGGAAATAAAGGAGGAAGTGAGGCATTTCACCATCCACTTTCACGCTTTGTTTTGTCAGAAGGAAAGCCCTAGAAAAGTAATAAGAAAGTGGGAGCTTAGTTTCACTATTCCTTCTCAAGGATTCCTTCGTTTTCCCAAATTGGAGTATGAGGAGGTGGCATTGGAAAAGAAAGTGATCAGATTCGAGGTGTCATTTCTACGTCCATCGACAACAGGGGACAACAACCTCCGACCTTTTAGCTTGTTTGCTCAGGATTTTCAAGGAATTCTCCATCGGACTAATGGCTCTGTTTTTGAAATTGATGAAACCCGAATCCACTGACGTCTTTTGAAGTGATACTCTTTTCTAGTCTTCACTTGCCGAGGGACAACCACCTTCTTCGTTTCTCATTCGTTTAACGTTTTTAAAAAGTAATTTGAGTAGTCTTTGTCTTCCCCCTTGTCATCACGTTGTTGCTAAATGACCTAAAATTTCTTCTTCTCATTTTTTGAGACACGTCCTTAATCTTGTTTTTTTTTGTTGCAGGGAAGGTGTCAGTTCTAATTTCTTGTAGACATTGCATAATCCACCAAAATGCCTTGGTGGTTGCGTTGTTTTGGGAAATCGTATGAGCCACCGGAAGTGACGGAGCTGGACTACAGGCATTCTAATTTGACAGAAGTTCCTTCAGATGTATTTACATACGAGCGAACCCTTGAGAAATTATCAGTGGGCTCAAATCAGGTATAATGAGATTATTTGCATGGGCTGCTTTTACATGTTTGTAACGACATGGAATTTATTCAGGCCTAAGAATTTCCAGATTTTACTGTTTATTTGTGTATTTACAGATTGGCACCCTGCCTCCTTCATTGTTTCACTGCTACGAACTCAGGGAATTGGAGCTCTATGATAATGAAATCCAAACAATTCCGGCAGCCATTGGGTCCTTGACAAGACTCACACGGCTTGACGCAAGTAGAAACGGTAAGTTTAAACTTTTAAAAATTTCTCATTTTTCCAGCACTTCCGTCTTGGAGTTTTTAATTTCCTTTTCATATTTCTGGGGCAGGTATTACCGAGGTAGCGGATACAATAAAGAATTGCAAGAGTCTCGCCCACCTGAACCTGAGTCTGAATCACCTAGTGAAAGTTCCCGAAGGGATTTCCCAGTTGGTGGGCCTTGAAGAACTCAACCTCTCAGACACTTGTCTTGAGTATCTTAACGCGAATTTCGGAAGGTTGACAAAACTCCGTGTTCTTGAGCTCAGGGACAATGCTCTCCAATCACTGCCTAAATCCATGACTCGATTTACGCACATGAGTCGCCTGGACTTGGGTCACAACGACCTCCATGAATTCGTAAGTTCTATTCAAGTCGTGAATTTTGTGTAAAGGGGAATGGGAGTAAAATTATTGGTAGTAAAATCGGATTTTATTTTCAGCCGGATGTGATTGCAACTATGACGAGTATGACTGAACTTTTTGTCGACAACAACTCAATCCGTTCGATTCCGCCGGTAAGAATTTCTCTTTAAATTCAGTGTCTGGAGTAATCCAGATTTCTGTCTACTTTTCCAAGCCTTCTGTCTGTTCCCAAGATCATTTCGACAGAGAAAGATTTTGATTTTGAGTGTGTGATGAATGAGGAGCCTGTGCTCTTGGCTCTGATGTCATCAAACATAAAATTAACCCCATTTTGTTAGGATTTTAGTAAACTTCCTGCTCCTGTTTTTCCCCGACAGGACCTAGGAACTGATGAGTTCTCCGACTCCTTTTGAATCAATTCCTAAAAATAGTTTTCTTCAAGTCGAAGCCTCCTCATGATTCTAACTTTCTCCAAATGGGTGTTTTTCCTAGACTCCGTTTCCTCTTCCGCTTCCCTGGAAAAGGTTACTCGGTCGAATACAAAAGACAAGGAACCTTCTTCCCTTTATGGGTGGAGCACTGATAGGCTTCATCGCTCCTTTTCCAAGTTTCCGTCGTCATTATGATCCTATCGCAAATGAGATTACGTCACTCGTCTCATTTAAAAGAGTGCCGTCTCGCCCTCCGGTTAAAACAAATCCAATATACTCCCAAGTTAACGCTTATGACGTCCTTTATGACTAATTTCTAATAATTTTTTGTTTCTAGTTTATTGGCCATTTGACCAAGCTTGTCAGCATGGACTGTTCGAACAATGACATTTACGAGATAGCGGATGAGATTTGCAAATGCACCCAACTTGCAGATCTCAATTTAACATTCAACAGTATCACGGTGAGAACAGTATAAAAAAGGGGAGGAAGTGGAATATTTTATTATTTTTATATTGAAATTCTTATTTCTTGCACGTAGGGTTTACCAGACGGATTTGGGAAGCTGGAGTCTCTCTCAATGTAAGTCAACTTCTCCTTTCTTCAACAGCTAGAATCAGTTTTTGAATTTCAAATTTTTTTTTCTCCAGGCTTCGCCTTGATAATAATCAAATCCAATATTTACCTGAGAATTTTGGGCAACTCAAGAATTTGCAGGAGCTGAGTGTGATGCGGAATTTGTTGAAAGCGTTACCCCCTTCGATTGGGCTTTTACGAAAGTTGCATACGCTAATGCTGGATGAGAATTTGCTCAGCGAGTTGCCAAAGGAAGTCGGAAGTTGTGCTGAACTGGCGATTCTCCATGTAGCCAAGAATCGACTTTCCTCCATTCCGTCTGAATTGGGTCACCTCACTAACCTCAAGGTCATATCCGTTGCTGGGAACAACCTGTCTTCCTTGCCCGTGTCCATCCTCAACATTCCTCGCCTTGGTGCTGTTTGGCTATCGGAATCACAATCCAAGCCACTCCTTCCGTTGAATAAAGAAATTGACGGGAATACCGGGCAGTATGTCCTCACCTGCTTTCTGCTCCCACAGTTACCCGTAGTAGATCACGATATCAATGGTTAGTTAGAAATTAATTTAACCAAATTACAATGTAGACAAATGTGTAATTTTCTGTAGGAGCAGTACAAGAGGATGCAGAAGTGGAAATACTTGGCCCACCACGACAAACTACGATTAAGTTTGCGGATATCGGGGAAGAACGAGTGGCCAAAGAGTCACCGGAAGAACCCATGCCAAGTACATCACTGAAACCAGCTGCACTGCTTCGAGCACCAACTCCATATCCAAAGGAACTCAGGGCACTTGCAAAACACGCTTCACAAGTATACTCTCGACATACAAAGGACCAGAATGGGGACATCATCAACACTGTGAGTTTTTCATCCATTAGACGTTGAGAGCCAAGAGATCATTTTTAATTCCATTGATTTTTGTGAATTTGCAGGAAGGTGCAGTTTACGAAGGAGAGGAAGCTGAGAGCCTTAGCTATTCCGGAGCATTGCGAAACAATGAAAAATCCAATACCGAAAGATCTTCTGAGGGGCACTCGGTAAGGAATTGGGTAATCACTTTTGCAGCGCTTTCAGAATAGTACTGTAGAAATACTGTGCGTGTTGGAATGTAAATGTCAGGCGTAAGTTACAAGTCACTTCCTATGATCTTTAGGACAGTCCAGTTCGAGGGTGTTGGAAAAAGTTCAGTTGACCAACAAATAATTTGGGTACACACAAATGATTCCACTGCCTTGTGATTTTACAGTTTGCCATTTTGAGTTTATATTATAGAGCTAATGAGTCGCGCTTGCCTAAATTGATTTGCATTCCTGCGTTTATATTTTGATTACTCTTTGATTATTTAATAATAAGTGGTTTGGTTGCGAAGTTTCATTAAATTAATCTTTGCAGGTTTGAACAAGGGTTGAACTTTTATGTTGTTTTTCAGATGAGTTGGCACAAGGATTCGGAATCGAGTGAGCCTCTTCTTCCTCCGTCTTCTCATCGGGATACTGACTACAGGAACCTCCAATATGATTCCATCCGAAGACTCCGACTTGGTCACACTGGCATATCAGTTGATCAAACTCCTGTTCCCGGAAACGGTCCTTGGCCTGGTTCCTACATGCCCTCCAGCGCCACAGACGCAAATGCAAAGAGTCCTCCGCCCTACCATGTCGCAGCTCGTCGTGCAGCTTTCTTCAGAAGCAGTTCCTCCTCCTCCACTTCTGCAAATATGAACACTCCGTCTGAGTCCCCGACTACCAATGGGATTTCAAACACAATCTTGAATGAACCAGCATTCTTGAACCCTCCATCTCCAAGGCAAACATTTGTCCCTCCTCCGTCTCCATTGTACCACAAAGGACCGCCAAAGGAAGAACTCCACGACCATAGCCCAGAAGAGAAGCTGACAAACCTCACATTCAGTAAGGAAGAGCCAAGGACGCCTAGTAAAGGCACACTTTTGAATTCCACTTTTACCGTGGATCCTCTCAATACTACTTACACATTGGAAGTGTCTTCTTTGGACGCATCTTACCCTGAAGAACCTCACAATGCAACTTTCACGGTGGAGCCAGCGGCGTCGAACGACAGCGGAAATTCTCGAGTGCAACAAGAAAATGCAGAATTGCTTCAAGAGAAGGAAAAACGAATAATTGAAACCATTGTGAGGACAGCTGCACTGTCAAGCCCATGCGAGGATGACCCAGAACTAGGTATAGAAGGACCACCCATTTTGCCAATGAGACCAATCACTGGAAACTACACGCAGCTACGCACATCGTCCTCAGCTGCGTTTCTCAGCCGAAATCTTTCGGCTGACAGTTCAAGGATACCTGTTTTTTCACCGAGTCCGAAGAAGTCCGAGCCAGTGCCGAAACCACCCGAGCCATTGCCGAAGATGTTCGAATCAATCCCGAAGGAAGTGACCCCTGTCTTTAAAATGAACCATCAAGTTGCACCGATCCTGAACCGAAGTTTGGAGGAGACCGGAAATGCACTCAGTCAGTCCAAGATTCCAGTGTTTGGCTCACCGGCTTTAGTGATGTCCAAAGTGTCACCGGGCGACATGAGTTACCCGAAAGCCAGCCAAATCCAACCGCCCAATTCAATCGGACTACAAAATAAGACAGCAATTACTTCGTCTCGCTCTTCATTCGGAAAAGGAAAAGTGGGTCAACAATCTTATAGCAAAATCCCGACTGGAGGGGGTACAACTCCCGGTTCGAGTACTGGGATTCCAATTCCAATGGACAAGTCTAAAACCGAGGTCAACGTGCTACGAAGAAATTCAAACGGAAGTAAAATCCCAAGGAAAGCATCACTTTCTCCTCCGGCTGGGCGGAAGCGGACTTGCACCGATTCTGGAGTGCCAGAAAGCGAAGTCCCTCAACCAGGGAATCCTCCTAGTGGCTCAAAAATTCCAGTCGGCCTCAAGAAACCTTGGATTTTTGGCTCACATCGGAATACTCGAGTGGTAAGGGCAAAAAAAAAAACCGCAGAAACGAACAAAGCACGAGCAAATTCTCTTTTTTTAGGTTCCGTTGGAGTATTTAAAGACAAATCAGCTTGGATTCACAATTTGTAATAGCAATGGCGCTCCTCCTGATAACGTAAGATGAGCAACCATTTTATTTTTGGGTGATTTTATTGTCATTTTTGCTTGACTTTACAGGGAGTTTACATTGACTCAGTTGATGATCCAGAGTCAGTGGTTAAGTTGGGTGATAAAATTCTGGAAGTGGATGGGATTGACGTGTCAAACATGAATCTGGAGATTGTAAGAAAAATCCTGAGTAATTGTCAGGAGGTGATTAACGTGTTGGTGTCTCGAGAGAGTTAGTTGGTCTGTCGTGTTCTGCTTCAAATCCAGTATTACAATTCTTTACCAAATTCTTACGCAGCTCCTACTTGAAGATAAACCAAGAACCAAAGACTGTCCCTCTTCAGCTTCCCTAATTTACAGACAGTTCAAAAACTTTCATTCTTAGCTCAACCAAAACCCACCAAAGGAGAGGTCAGAGGATCGAGTCAATAATCCAGTTAGAAAAATAAATTAGTTTCCTTTTCACTTGTCAGACTTCTCTTTCTACAATTTCCTCTTACTTTTTCTTTTTTCATTTTACTTGTTCCTGTAGCGAAGCCAAAAATGAGAATTTCTCTAATGTCCAGGAATTTTTCCATTTTACATGGGAATTGAATACTCTTTCTTAATCTGTTGAAATTGACAATTTGTTTGTCTCAATAATGAGCTCATGCAAAATGTTAAGTTTTTTAAAGAGGGGAGTGTGCAGTTACACGAGATTTCTAATCAGTTAAGCTTACGGATTTTGTACCAATTGTGATTGTTCTTATTGTGGCTACACAATGATATTTTGTACTAGAACTGAAAGCTAGCTGGAATTTATTTTATTAGGAACGGAATGCCTGTATATAAATCAAGAATTAAGGCATGGAAAGAGTTAAGTTTTATCTTACTGCTTGCGATCAGTTTAAAATGATATTTTTATTGAAAAACTCAATGCATGGGATTTATTTTAGACAAATGGAATTTAGTTTACTGAAGATATTACCCAAGAAGGGTTTCACTGCTAAAAGGATTGTATTATCGTTAAAAAATTTAGTTTTATGACTCTGGAATAAATTCAGACGTAAGGAAAGCAATTGGAATTCGCGTGGGAGAGGTAGTGAACTCAGATTTGTTCACATTCCTATCGGCTCCAGCTCAATTTGAAGCTAATCTGCCTAAACTCGTGTGGGAATTCCCGACCTTTTCCAGAGTTCCAGTTTTCTAGCTCACTCCACAATTTTCCGGTTTTACCTATTGGGTCAACGGCCAAAAAGGTTATTTGGATCAGCCACTGACTGAATGATTGCCAGACATGCTCCAAGAAACTTCTGGAAATGCTTTCTGTCCTATTAATAATTTATTCACCGAAGCAGTGGGTCCTGATTGGTTGATTCCTCTGGAGCCGAGTAGACTTTAACTCGGGACACGACACAACCGAGGTTTCATTTTGACTCGGCTTCCAAAATATCTTCATTCCACCTCTGCATCTCTTTCGATTAGGAACATCTCCAGGTTTTCAAGCACACCGCTTGAATAAGAAGTAAAGTCACCGCTGCGGAGAAGCCTACCTTCGTCCCAAGATGGACAAGTCCGTACCCAAGACCGTTTCGGACGACAAGGTTAATCTCCTGGAAGAAGAATTGGGGCAACTGGTCTCCAGAGGTCGATCTCGTCGAATCGTCCACACCCGCACTTCTCTTCCCACTCCTGGGATGACAAGCCTTGCCAGAGACATTGAACTCCTCAAAGTGGGTGGCCTCAAGGCCCTCATCGAGGCGAAGGATTTTGACAATCCACCGGAGAAGCAGGGCATAGAAGGGGAAGTCGTCGGGGAAGAAGAAACCAATTTACCAGATGCCGATGCCACGGCGTCACTACCACCAACCATCACCCGCGGCGTGCACCGTGGCTCGACTGTCTACGTCTTCCCACCAGAGGCAGACATGCGCCCAGACAAATTGAAGGTCAAGCAAGGTACTTCCGGTACTCGCATTCCGATCATTACCAACTACTTCCCTCTCATCAAGCACGAAAACTGGCGTCTCTATCAACACCATGTTGACTTTGAACCAGCGCAAGACAACGTACGAGTTCGGAAAGGCCTCGTTTATAAACACCGGGACGCCGGGACCATTGGGGCCTTTATTTTTGACGGCGGAGCTAACCTCTACAGCACCCGAGATTTGGGTGCAGAAGGAATCACACTCGTCACCAAACACAACAAGACCAAAGAAGACGTTCAGATCCGACTCCGGACCACCCTGGTACTTGAACAAGACGATTTGATGTACGTCAGCTTTTTGAATTTGGTCCTGCGAAAATGTCTCGTTGCCATGGACCTGGACCTCCTTGGCCGGAACTTCTATGATAGACATGCGGAGATTTTACTCCCTCAGCACCGCCTTGCTCTTTGGCCCGGATACGACACTTCCATCCGGAGGCAAGAAAATGCCTTCCTTCTCTGCACTGAGCTGACTCACAAAGTCCTTCGTCTCGACAGTTGCCTTCATATCATCAATTCCCTAAAAAACGCAAGAGATTCCAAGAAAGCCATCCATGACGAACTAGTTGGCGCCATTGTCATGACCAGCTACAACCGGAAGACGTACGAGATCGAAGACGTCGCTTGGAACCTCAATCCTCTGTCCACTTTCCTGCGCAAGGGAAATCCGCAGACTTACGAGGCTTACTACCAAGATCGTCATGATGTGAAGGTCACCGACGTGGGTCAGCCGCTTCTTCTCGCCTACAGCAAGAACAAGAAGGATTACTTCAAGAACGGGATCAAGATCGATCGGCCAGAGTCAGTCTATTTGATTCCAGAGACGTGCATGATGACTGGCCTTACTGATGCGATGCGGGCAAACTTTAGCTTGATGAAGAGTATGAACGAGCACCTCCATACACCGCCAGCGAAGAAAATGAACAGCATCTCGGCGTTCATGGCTCGGCTCCTGGACTCTCCAGACGTAAGTTTTTTTTGTGCTCAGTGAAATCTAGTCAGTATGGAACTAATTGTAACATAATTTTTTAGTGCAAGCAGGAATTGGATTCGTGGTCAGTGAACTTTGACCGCCAGATGACCCGCTGCCAAGGACGCGTCTTGCCTCCGGAGAAAATCGTCTTTGCTGGGAACAAGCCACCGGAGATAGCCAATGACAAAGCAGACTGGACATCAGCCTTTAGATCTCGACAGATGCTCACCACCGTCAATCTCGAGCGTTGGGTCATCATGGTCCCACAACGTGATGTCGCAGGGATTGACAACTTGGTCCAGACGATGGCCAGGGTCGCTAAACCTTTGAACATGATCATCAAACCACCTCTCGAAATTGTCAAAGTCACTGACTTAAAGGCACAGAGCTATGTAAATCTGCTTGAGCAGACGGTGAGGCGCTACACTGGCGATCTCCAGCTCGTCTTCGTCGTTCTGCCAACCAACAAACAAGATGTCTACGCTGCGGTCAAGAATTGCATGAGCATTGGATACGGAAGTAAGTTCAACCACCTTTTCATAAGATAATTGGATTCTATAATCTCTTTGACGTCTATCAGGTCTTTCACCTTCTTGTCATTGATTTCTGATTTGTTTATTTAGTTCCGTCGCAGTGCTTCTTGTCGAAGAATGTGACCAGTAAAGGCCTAATGTCCATCGCTACCAAAGTCGTCATCCAGATGAATGCGAAACTAGGAGGAGAGCCATGGACCATCCAACTGCCGATGAAGGTACATTGACCTTTCACTTGGCCAATAGCTGTGTGAATAATTTTTATTTCTTTTGACAGCACACAATGTTTGTTGGCTTTGACGTTTACCACGGAGGGAAAGGGGCTTCAAAGAGCGTTGCCCTCGGAGCGCTGGTCTCCTCCACCAACGACACTTTTTCCACATACTTCAGCACCGTCTTCAAAAATGACGACCAAGTGGAACTCAGCAAGGGACTCACCGGCGCTGTGCAACGTAAATAATTAATGCTTTTGCAATTTTTTTATAGGAATTTAGCTGAATGCTTGTATAATAATTTTTTTTGTTTCCGCAGAAGCCGTTCGTGCCTACCAAGAGAAGAATTCCGCTCTTCCGACCAAGATTGTTTTCTTCCGCGACGGTGTGAGCGACGGTCAAATGAAACAAGTCAAAGATGTGGAAATTGTCCAAATCAACAATGGACTTGGAACCCTTTACGGAGAAGCTGGGCTCAGCCTTCCAGAATTCACGTACGTCGTCGTCACTAAGAAAATCAACACCCGGCTTGTGACTTCCAAGCCGGACAACCCACCACCTGGAACTATTGTTGACGACGTTGTCACCATCCCCACACGGTGAGCCCATTCCTTCCTTTACAGTTGCTCAATTAATTTTCTCCCATTTTACATTAATCCAATCCATGACTAATTCCTGTTTTATTTCTCTGCAGGTCTGACTTTTTCCTGATTTCTTCAACTGCTCGTCAAGGGACTGTGAGCCCTTGTTCCTACACCGTGCTCCATGACACCTCAGATCTGGGTATTGACAAGATCCAGCGGATCACGTACAAGATGACCCACCTCTACTACAACTGGTCTGGCACCGTGGCAGTCCCAGCACCTTGCCAATACGCTCACAAACTGGCCTACCTGACTGGAATCGCTCTCGGAGGGAAGCCCGCAAGCGGAAATCTCAAGCACCTCCTTCACTTCCTTTAAAGACTGGCTTCAATCGCTGCTGACGTTGATCTCCTGATCTCCTAATCAATTATTACGATCCGATGCGTGGAATCAAGTTTCATAATTTATAACATATTTATCTTAGCTTCCGAAACTCTGACCGTGTCGTGATCGTTAGTTTAGCTAATTTTGGATTAATAAGTTGGCAACTTGTAACAGCGCTTCAATCTTCAATCCGTCAAGGAATATTTATTACATTATATTATTATTTATTTTATACAATTCCTTCGGATTGATGCCAACTCTCCTTAATTAAAATCCAAACTGCGCACAAGAACTCTAAGGGTCATGACGTGTTCCATTGTATTCTTACAACGCTCTAGTTCTACTGGTTTCTTTAAGCATTTGGTCAGTTAGTCATTGCCAAGTCTATATCTAACATCATTTTCCTGTATTTGAGTAGGAGGTCAAGATCAGGCCAACTGCGTTTGAAATTCTTAATGCAGATTTCATGAGTTTCGCTGTTTCGCTGTGGTGGTTTCGCTCAGGACAAATGGTCGAGAGAGAGGTTCTTTTCCAAAGGTCAAAAACACTCACTTTTCTAGTGTTAGCGCTTACGCTGATGCAATATTAATGGTAAAGAAAATGTCCAGCGATTTGTGGATTCCGTGTACAGCTGGAGCAGGAAGCGTCTTTTGCTCCACTTCCGGCTTCTGAATTTCAGGGGGAATGGAAGACGAAGAGCGAATTCAGTCAAAACAAATCCAATTGAGGAGCGACGAGCGACCGTGTCAAAGTCAAGAACAATTAAAAACATGGACAGTCAGTCAGGTGACCTTTGCACTTGTGGTCAGAAATAACGGACACCCTAGAGAGTGAAAGACAGTCAACACCACACCAGTTCATCCAGAAAGAGAAAGTTACCGAGAAAGTGACAACACGGAACAACAATAACTATATAGTAAACCCCGAATTTGATTATGGTAAATCCAAGCTGAGGACTTTTGACCACCCCAACCTTTTGGAGATACCATGTGTCGGTAATGACTTCATTGCATTAGTAGTAAAACCAATTTTTATAATCCATACGTAACGTTTACTGGTAGAAGAATTATGTAAACGATGATTGGAATGTAATTGGGTTTTGGTTTTTGTTTAGATTTCCGAAAGCCTATTTTGGACTTGACTGAACTCTTGAAGAGCATCGAAGGTCATCTCCAAGTGTAAAAGATGGCATTTCTCCACCGCGTCCTCCTGACCTGGTTCCTCGGACTCGTATTTTTGATCCTGCTGGTCATCCGCTTAGACCAGCGGACCAACTGGAACTGGTTCATCGTGTTCATCCCTCTCTGGGTCTTTGACATTGTAGTCTTGACCTACTCTGTCTTTTACATTGTGAGTCGACTGAGGATTGACCCTCGAAATCTACTCACGGCTCACGTGCGGAAGAAGTTCTACGTCCTTGGCACTGTGATACTGAAGATGACCACTCAAATCCTCCTGTGCTTGAGACTCTCCTCATGGGCACTTCCCTTGTACTATATTTTTATACCAATTTGGTGTCTCTTGTCCATCACGCTCTTCCGTGTCATCCTCATTCTGGGCAATGTAGGACCCATCAAATGCATCGAAGAACTTAGGACAACTTGTTTACGGCGTTTGCGTCCTGCCTCTACTACTCCAACAGCGGCAGGGGCTCCCTGATGCTGGACTTTGTCTACAAAACTAGAGATAACTCAATGCACCAAGAATAATAGGGCGGACACCTCGTAAAAACGTTAAAAGATTGACTTCAATAAACTGAATTAAAATACATTCCACAATTAATCACTTTAACCATTCTTTATAGTCAAAAATGAATGTAGAAATAATACGGTACACAAATGAGAATTGTTGGGAATCAACGACCACCACGTGCTCCACGAGGCCCACCCCTTGCGCCTCCACGACCTCCGCGAGCTGCCCCACGTCCACGCCCACGTCCAGCTCCTCGAGTAGAAGCTAACAAAACAAAACTCATTAGCTCAGGCAAACATGACTAAGATTATAGAATATATTACATTTGGCTTGTTGCTTTTTCTTCTGCTTAGCCTTTGAGGAGTCATCAACCAGCAATGCATCGAGTGGCAAAGCTTCAGATAGGATGAAGTAACGAACGTTGTTCCCACGAACAGTGTATGTAGTGTAATTAAACACCTCACGGTTCTTCAGTGTGAGCGTCACCGCTTTCATATGAGTGTTCATAGCTACATCCACACCTGGAACCAAAAAATTGGGCAATTCAGATATTACTTTTTACACAGGTTATGAACATCGACGGTTATGAAACTCACCTGAAATAGTACCCTGAACAGTACTCCCATTCTTGAGCTCAATCGTCACGCTCTCGTGGCTCAACTTCATCAGAAAACTGAAACAAAAGAGAAAGTCAAGATAAGTGAAAACAATACAAAGCGAATTGTTTGCTTACTTGACCAACTTCATGATGACAGTTTACAGAATATCGAAGAATGAGAGTGAGATGGATAGTGAGTACCTGCAAATAATACAAAGCATGTACAATTCAATCTAAATTAGGTTAATTAATCGCACAATTTAATTAATTACCAAAAAGAATCCCTTCGTCTGTCCTCTCTGGCTGATTTTCCGTGGTTTTTGAGCTGCCAAAAATAAACCATGCACCGCATCCTCAAATTCTGTTAGAAATGGGCAAATCCAAGTGCATTTTAAGTAAACATTTCATTCAATTTTAAACAAAAGACAAAACTAATTAACGTTCACTACAATTAAGTTTATGGCTAACTATTCCAAATAAAACACAAGAGAGTAAAACATGCATTTTTAGTTGTCCATTGAATGCCCAGTGTGGAATGGAGCCAAAGTGGCATTCCGTGCCGACAACGCAGCGCAGCGTCCCGCCGCGCCGCCAAAAAAGGACGAAGAAAATGGGCGTTTGGAAATTCCGGGATTAATTTTCAAGGTGGAAATCAACATTACCTCCTCAACGCTCCTAGTTTTTTTTTTAATTTTTTTTAAACTCATTTTCTTTTTATAAAACAACTTTGATTTCCACAGTTCATGTCACAAAGGTGAATTCAATAACAGACTGCCGCTGAACAAGAATTTTCTTTAAGTTTTATTCCTGAATTTGATCTCGATTAGCAGTTCACATCTGTAGAGAGAAAAATATTGTGACAAAAATAAATAATGTATGGAATAAATACTTTCTATATTTTCAGATCACAACTATTTTGCCGCACATGTTTTATGGCCTGCTGTCAGCTCCAAACAAAATGCGAACTGGAGCAGGAGGAACAATGGCCTTCGTGAAGCTGATGTCCTGATTCTTCACTGACAATTTCTCCTGCTTGAGACGATGCCAAACTCCTTGAATCATTCTTCCAAGGCGAATGTCACTCCCGCTGGGCAACGTGAGAAATAGTTGATGTTGCCAGCGGAGTATCCTGCGAGCACGAACCAAGTAGCCTCTTTGGATGAGGCTCAGTGCCCAGTAGATCCAACACCGGGAAACAACTCCAGGATCACCCAGTCGAATTGCCAGTTGTAGCTGCTTCACAGAAATCGCTCCTGCTCCCAAAGCCTAGTGTAAAATAAAATAAAAATCAGGAATGGTTCTTTAATTTATTTGTAAAAGCCCTTACCCAAGACAAGGACATCTCTCCTAGCGAAGAGAATGCTCCACCAAGGGTGGATAGCCAAGACAAAGCGCAGTCCAAGTCTTCTTTTTCATGCAACAATGAGTTTGCAATACGACTCCTGAAAATTAAAATAACAGTGAGGTGTTTGTCACTGAAATTGTCAGTACCTAGGAATTCGAACTGGACTTACCCCAGTGGATCAAGGAAATGACGCATAGGTGGCTTCACACTTATCAGAATGGATTCAATACTCCCAAAGTCTCCATCCAGTGTCCAATTCTTCACATGGCTGTAAAAGTTTCGCCGGTAAACCTTTGAGGTCTTGAGTGTGTTGAAGAAGTAAGACAGGAAATAACCGTCCATCCGTAGACCGTAAAAACTGCTCACAATTTGCTTGCCATACTTTGCCTTCAGTTTGTCTTGAGTATCCAGTGACTCCAAGTGAATTTGATAGTTTACGATTTCATCTTGGTTTACGTACTCCACCAACGTCTTATCATCCAGTTCAGAACCGGATGTGAAATCAATGTCTTCAGCGCCATACTAAAATATCAAAGCACAGCCTCTTAACAACACGCGGATATTGCCAATAAACATGCAAAACTTACCGGATGCGGAACCACGAAGAATCTGATACCCTCATACTCATCGTCAAAATCGCCAGTCAACTTGTGCCTCATTCTGAAGCATCTCGTCAGCTTCCTGTGGTGCAAGACACATACTCTCCGTTTCCGAATATTCTTCCCGATCCGAAGAACGTAAAAGTCACGGTACAACATGCCATACTTTTTCCCGACATCTTCATGGAAGATCTTGTAAATTGGCGCCATGTACCTCTCTTCTGGTAATCCTGTACATACGTAATAAACGTAACAAAAGGTGTTAATCTAATCGTTTCAAGTCAATTAAAACTAAAAATAGCCTGCAGCGAAATTCCTACCACGTGGTGAAGGGCATGATTACTAGGATGAAAAAGGTCTACGTGCTGTTGGCTGTAGGGAGCTGCCACTCTTTACTCTTATCTATGTCTTAGGGTGACCTCTTGACCTTACTTACTAGTACTTACCCGGGTAAAGGACCAAAATCTGCGTTTTAAGTTTAAACCAAATCAGCAGAAACCGAGGACCTATTTTGTGAACAAAATCGGGAAGAAAATTGACTTTGACAGTCAGGGCCCGATCCCGAAAAACCAGGACTGAGTCCACAAAACCTCGGACTCCGCAATCCCAACTAAATAAGACTGGATGCTGTATTTTCAGGACCATATTTCAGACACCACATTTGCATTGCATTTTTGACAGCTTTTTCTATGGATCCCGAATTATTAGGATTTGGTATTTGGTATTACCCTAAAAGGCGGGTTTAGGACTCATCCCTAAATTTTTCGGACCTTACTTCACTTACTTTCTTAAACGCTATGTTCTTAGTTTTCTGAAAATAATGCCAGCGCTATAATGTGAAATTACTGCAGGCAGAATGCGGACTGTTAAAAGTTTTGTGTTTTTTTTTTACCGCAACTGCCCACGTTTCCGAAATTCGGGTTTTAGTTTTAAGATCGGCCATCACTTCTATACCTGAAGGCAGGGTACCTAGCCCCTCGACAAATACGTTCATTATACGGTTTTACGCAAATGCGCAAAAATGACAAAAATCGTATCGTGGTAACGACTTCCATTTTCCAGGCAGTGATTGTTTGTTGTTGTTGATTTGTTGTTGAAAGGCGTGAGTAAATTCGACGGAGTTCCGAAAATGGGTACTCAGACTAACACACAGGGCCCTAGGGAAAGTCTTGATTGTTCTGGACTCAATCCTACTTTTTTCTGGGATGTTAAAAATTGGGACTCAGTCCTGGTTTTTCGGGATCCGTCCCCGACTGTTTGACCAATTACTTTCTTTGTGATTTTCCCGCCATTTCCCCCTTTTCCTCGGTGGTATTCTGGGGCATAGTGAGACTCCCACTTGGGCTTTTGGAAGACGGAGATCCGAATTCGGTTTCCTTATCTCCGCTCATATGTGGAAATAAATCAACAAAATCAACAGCCTCAAGACAGAAGGAGGTCAAGGGCATCATTCTCAACACTCTCGGGTCAACACATTACAAAGCACTGGATAAACCACAACCCTTTGTCCTTCAACTTCAACGATTCCTCATTTTTTGTCAGTAGGCGGGGTATTCTCTTTGCTCTTCAGAAAAACTCAGGCGAGACCTTGACCTGGAAACCCACTGCACCCACGCTCTCGTCTAACCTCAGCAACCATCGTTCAAGCCATAATTAGCGCCTTCGTAAGTCCCTCTTTTCCTTGATTACTGGGATCTGATTGATTGGGCTCTATGTATTGTATTCACGGTTGTAATTTGTAATTATTGAATGATTGATTGGTACACGCTGGGTATTAAGTTTTATTTCATTAGCTAGCCCTGTTGACCTTAACCCTGTTGGTGGTTAACCTTGCCCTTGACATTGGTTTTGAGAATCTGCAGTGACACTTGATTGTCACCATCCCAGAATTGTGAGACCTCTAACTGGTTCATTAACCACTCTGGCATACATATACTGTGCAATTCAATCCAGTTGGATGGACTTCCATGCCGTCATACTCATTTACTTCATTCGCTTTATGACAATTATTGATGTTACTGTTAATTTTGCATGCGTAAAAGAGCTTATAACAGGAATAGTTTAAGGAAAGTAGGGCGAGTCTGCTTCCGAATGTACTTTGCCACACAAGGTCAATGAGAGGAAATTGAATTTTATGCATGTGTTTTTTCTGTATATTATAGAACACGTGCTCCGGGACAAGGCTGTCTCCTGGCTTGTGAGTCACTGGAGCCAGCTATACCAAAGATACAGTTTTCCTTGACCGTAAAAGTTATCTTCCGACGATGAGGCTCACGACTTTGTCATTGAATTCGTTGGCCTTCACCGCACACCGCATTAGAACCAGTACCTTCAGCCAACACTCTCGGATTCTGAACGGAAGCAGTCTTCATCAAGGCTTTAGCTTCACTTCCAGAAATCCTTTCACACTGCCAAGTTTGCATCATGCCTTCAAGTCGGCCCACGCTGCTGCTTCAGTTCACAAAGACTCCAGAGCTGTGGAATCAGTCAAGCCTTCAACGGCAACTACTCCAGATGCGCTCGATCTCTCGTTTGAAGATGCAGAAGCAGCATTTCGATCCAAAACCACGTTGGAACTCATCAGGGCATACTTGGTCTTTAAGCTCTGTTCCATTAATTACTTGGTTGACCACAACATGCAGGTAAAATGGAAGCAATTGAATCTTATTATAAACGCTACGCTCTGCTTCTGGATTTCAGTTGATGCAGTTGGGAAAGAAAGTTCTTGGGAAGAAACTTTTTGAAAAGTTGATGGAAATGTCATTTTACGGTCACTTTGTAGCCGGCCCTAATCAAATTGCGATTCAACCACAAATAGAAAGACTTCGAGCTTTTGGTGTAAAAGCAATTTTGGATTATTCTGTAGAGGAAGATATCTCCCATGAAGACGCTGCCAAAATCGAGATTGAGTAAGTTATTTAAATCCAGCTCAAATTATATATTTTGAGATTTATAAATTGGCTTTTTTAACACTCAGATCCAGCGTTCCTTTGACGAAAGGGGACAACCAAGCTACATCAAACTCTAACGGTACATTGCTTCTTGACCAGTTTGTTTCAGAATTTTCTCAATTTTGTCCATGTTCTCGTTGGCAGACGGTTATACGCAGTATCACGTCCATCCAGAATTTGCTGACCGCCGAGGCGGAGTGGCGTCTGCACGAACATTCTTCTACATGAACGAAGCTCAGTGTGAACGGAACATGGAAACATTTATTCAGTCAATTGAAGCCGTTTCTGGTATGGTCCCTTCCTCAACAATTTTTGTTGTAACACTGAATTCCTAGAAATGTCAACTTTTTTTCAAGGGGCAACGAGAGGGACGGGATTTGCTGCCATCAAAGTGACAGCTTTAGGCCGACCCCAGCTCCTCGTAAGTTGTTACCAATTTATAATCTTCACTTTTAGTTTGATTTATTTTCGTGTATAACATCCAGCTCCAACTCTCCGAAGCTATAATTCGAGTCCGGAAGTATGTGAGTCGAGTCACAGGAAAGCAAGGAAATGTGCTTGAACAACATGCGACACCAGAAGACTTGAAACGGAAACTGGATCGGGCCGCATTGAGTGACCCCGTTGTTAAATCGTGGCTGGAAAACATGACCTATGACTCGTCTGGGTAAGCTGAAAACATAGAAGAATCAGAACGCATTCAAGAATTGGGTTTTACGTTGTAGATTGATCCATGTGCTCCCTTGGCATGGAGTTGTGGAGGCCCAGAAGAAACTGAGAGATGTGATGAAGATCGCCGACTTGGAAACGGGGAAAATGGAGAATTTGATTCCCCCTTTGAGTGATGACGAGGAAGAAATGTTTCGAAATATGATGAGGAGGCTTCATACAATTTTCAAGGTTAAATCCTTTATGTTAGACAATTGAAGTAGCTTTTATTGTCCCAATTTGACACATCTAGGTTGCTACAAAGACTGACGTTCGAGTTATGGTTGATGCCGAGCAGTCCTACTTCCAACCTGCAATTTCTCGCATTGCCCTTGAAATGATGCGGATTTACAACACTGAAAAGGCAATTGTGTTCAACACATATCAATGCTACTTGAAAGAAACCCTTCACAATCTCGTCACTGACTTTGAACAAGCTGAACGACAGAATTTCTTCTTTGGTGCTAAGCTCGTTCGCGGTGCTTATATGGAACAGGTAAAATTATCACGCTCCAACATTGGAAAAATCGTTTGAAACCAGTTTTCCAAACTAATAGGAACGAGAGCGTGCAAAGGCCTTTAACTACGAGGATCCGATCAACCCGAGTTATGAAGCGACTTCACAAATGTATCAGAGTTGCATGGTAGAAACTTTTCGACGGATCAAGCGGATGAAGGAAAAGGGAGATCCGAAAAAGATTGCCATAATGGCTGCCACTCACAATGAAGACACAGTTCGGTTCACTATTCAAACGTGAGTGAATTAATCATGTTGTTATGCACGTTTATGGTCGTATTTAATGCTGCTTTTATTATTTTCCAGAATGAAGGAGTACGGGATTCAGCCTATGGACCGTGTCATTTGTTTTGGCCAGTTGTATGGAATGTGTGATCAAGTTTCCTTCCCTTTGGGTAAACCCAAGCTGCACATTTTCTGGAATGAATTTATAACATCTTTTTTTTTATTGTTAAAGGTCAATCTGGGTATTCGGTGTACAAGTATGTTCCTTACGGTCCAGTCACAGAGGTTCTTCCCTACTTGTCCCGACGAGCACAAGAGAATAGAGGATTTCTGGGGAAAATTGCAAAAGAGCGACGTCTCATTACGAAAGAAATCGGACGGCGCTTGCTCAAGGGACAACTATTCTACAAGCCAGTGGGAAACTACCAACCATTGTAGTGGCATTGGCTGAATACTTAACTAATAATTTCAATGCATCCAACCCTTTCTGAAAACTAACACTTGAAGTTACACACTTAAAACTCAACTTTCTCCCACCTTGGCTACAGAATCTCCTTCTAACTTGTAGTCTCGTATTTGCAGTATTTCTAACAAAATCCCACCTCTTTTCAACTTAAGTCCCCTAACAGTCTTCAAGCATTTCGTTAAAAAAACTAATTAATTTTATTTTAATTAGTTACTCGAGATCTATTCGGTAGATTTGATTTTAGTGAGTAACGTTTCTCTTCCATTTTCCCCACGCGAAGTCAACTCACTGTAACATGATCCTAGTCCAGTTGTTGGGGTTTAATTTAAGTAATCTAAAAAGATATTTGGAAACTGTATTCCAAACACAGTATTTTTGAAAGGACAAAAACTGCCTTTGGTAAGTTTGGCTCAACTGCCAAATTATTTTCGCTGGATTGGTATTTTAAAAAGGTTTGTCGATTCTTACTTGTTATGGACTGTGACTAACTACCAAATAATTTTTGTGAAACAATGTTCTAAGAACGTTTTAGAAAGGAATAGGATCGGAAAGTTTTAAGGATGATGAATAATAGCTTTATGTTGACAATAAAGGCTGTGATGTGAAACCAGTTACTTTACTTTTGTCTGGATTTCAGAAGTAACCCTAAATTCAATCTTTTCACCAATTCCTTACGGAGCATGTCACGCTCTTGTCTTGCTCCATGGAGGACAGAACGGTTTTCAACGGCGCGACGACTCAGGTAAGGAAGCACGCTCCTAAGTGGCCCATACGGTGTAGACTTGTACACTGAATAACCTTCGCCAACTAGAAAGACCACAAATGTCACAACCCGGATTAATCTGGTTTCAAGTGTGACTTGCCCAGTGGCCCAGTGAGATAGTCAGCCATCCCGTAGACTTGCGCAAAGGAAACTGAGTTCTGCTGTCCCAATCCAAATTCCTTCATCAAATGGGCTGCCAGTCGAATGGATCTTTCGTTGTGCGTTGCAACAATCAAATTCGCCTTTGTCGGATGACGATTCATCGCAACGCGTCCCAGTAGATGGAAAATTGTTCTGCGTTTAAAAAAAATTACTCAAATGCTGTGGACGCGGAAGGGAAATATGTGAATTACGAATTGTAAGAAAAGTTGGCGTCTGCGTAGCTGTTGCAAATTGGAGATTCGTAACCATTTTCTTTTGCCAGTTGAAGTTCGCGATCAATATAAGCTCCACGGACAACTTTTCCTGACCAATGGACCCCCAGAGTATTCTGGACAAGGTCCCACTCATGTGCAGCAGTTGAAACAGCACTCTAATTTAAACAAGAATAATTACGCTTTAACTTACTAGTACGAATTTCATGCCAGCTATTTTGACCTTTAGATAGCCCTGGATTGTATTTCCGATGACAGGAACACTTCCGTTGTGACGCGCCATGAGACAATGAGCCACCAATGAAATGGCTTCCTTCCATGCCACAAATTCAGCATCAACTAGAATCTGAACGCCTAATTCTTTGGCCACTTTTGCTAGAAAAGTTAATTTCAGTTGTGATAAATTGTTTAAAAAAATTGTGCTGAACACTGCAGGACAAGTGAGCCTGTACCATACCTAAACTGTCCGCCCTTTGAAGTCCAATCACCATTTTATGAGCGTTGCTTTTGTCGAATCCTTCAGGACATGTAAAAGTTCCTGGGTTGTCAATGGCTTTGGCAAATTGTTCCACAAGACGAGCTTGAGCGGTCAGATAATTAACACCAGGATTTTGCTTTAGATATTTTGTGACGCATTCCTAATTAGCAGGTAAAAAACGTATTCAAATAAATATAAAAACATTGATTCCACTGACCAGCGTGTTTGATGGGATAATTGCTGAAACTTTCAGGTGATAAATGGGATTTCTTCGCTCCAAATCCGCTGTCAATCTTAGCAGTTCTTTTAGCGTCTCTACGTTTTGCTCTAATTCACTTTTCAAAAAAAATTAAAATGGAGACCAAGAACAAATGCTGCCTACTTACGCCTCTGAAAGTGTTTCTGCAACGTCTGCCTCCAGAACAGGAAGGAACATAAGATTGACTCCTCGGTCTTGCATCCGTTGTACTGTTCGCTGCATTTCAACCAACTTCTCACCGCCGACGAATTGGTTGAAAAATGTCATTCGTACAATCCAAGTAGCCAATGGCCCACCCAATTTCTGGGATAACTGGAATAGCTACAAAGGAAAATGAAATCATATTCTAGCAGTACAGAACGAAAATTGATTTTGTCGTTTTACCTGGCGACTTTGCCTAACAAACTTCTCATAACGACAAAGTCCAAGGACAAATGCAGCCCGTATTAGTTCAGTTGTGTGAAGGTGTGACATCAAATCAGGCTGGTATTGGCCAATGGGAATCCAAGGAGCAAATCTCTCCCGGAAGTCATCTTCTTCAATGTCACGAAGAATGTCGGGCGACCTTGGCTTAGTTACAGAAGCACTGGCACTTAATTTCCTCAAGTAAAAAACACCGCCTTTAAAACGTTGAGCAGCCGCAGCAGGCTGCAGAACTCCAGTCATTTTGAAACCCGTTGGAATCGGAATGGAAAACAAATTCTGTAACTTTTAATTATCTTACAACCACACCGGTTTATCAAAACCACATAAGTTATCCTTCACCTTATGCTGGGAATTCAGCCAGCTTCAAGTTGACGACAGCACAAGAAATAAAACAAAGGAAATCTGGTTTCGAAATGAGCCAATACAAAATTAGTTTAATCTTGGCTTATGAAGTGTCAGGCATTCAATAACAACTCATTAGAACAAGAACTTATTCCATGCCATGATAGCATGTCCTGGAATTGTATTGATAAACGTGAGTTACATTTAGACTTTATATCACAACAGAGAAGGGTCACAGAAGTGCATTTAAGTGGTGATGACCCGGGTCAAGGCATAGTAATTATTTGGGTCTGTTCCATTGCTTCACTTTCACTGGCATTGCATTCCCACCTACTAATCCTTCGTCAGAATCGTCCTCAGAATCCAATTTGAATTTACGCTCTGTTAAAAACCAATGAATGAAATATTAAACTGGGAAAACAGAATTAAAGCTAAATTTCTGACCAACGACACGACTTTGTTTGACGGAGAATAACTGCTCTTCTTCGTCTTCAAACATGATTGATTGGTTCAGTTGGAAGAAGCCATAGTTGCTTGATCCTGATTTGAGAGCTCGTTTCCGCCGGCACACCAAAAGGCACATGGAGCATAAGACGAGCAAGCCCAGGCATGCGCTTCCTTAAAAAACGAAGGAAATTCAGCATCATCATTAGCATGGAAATCGTCAAGTTTAGACGGTTTTGTTTCCACGTACCCGCAATGGCGACAAAGACAGTTGGCGAAAATCCCCAGACAGTGGTTTCCCCGTCCATAGTAAGTCAGTGGCAAATGTCAATGTGAGAGAGCTGTGACAAACCGTGAGATTTTGGCGACATGCAATGATTGAAATGACAAGATTCTACTTACCTTGGCCGAAAATGAAGTTTGCTTTTCAGACCATCCAAAGCTAGCGCCTGTCCTGGAGACTCGTGTCGCAGTCCTTCTCGACGCTAATTTGCATGGACGATGCCAACAAACCTATATGAAAGGGTAACCACAAACTAGCAAAGAAGGCTGGAGCAGATGGAAAATAAATGCTTAGTTCTTATCATAATGTCCTACTGGAATGGATGGAAAACGACCACACTCGATTACCACAAATCCTATTGATGGACAATTAATTCCAGCTGCTATCACTATATTCCTTTCTTTTTCCCCATCAATTATTTAATTTCCGTTAGAAATTCTCCCAATTCCTTACAATAAACATTCATACACCTTCCAATAACTCTAATGCAAAAAAATAACATTTTATGGAATGCCTTAGAAATTGACAATGCGGTGCAGGCGATTTATAGCAAAGGAATTCGTTTTGTATTTGAAATTCTTCGGTTGTGTTTCTTGTTCAAATGACTTGTAGCTAATTTATCAATATTTGTAAATGTTCATTTCATTCGCTTTTCTCAGTGTTGAGGGGATTGTGTCCTCCATATGTCGCCATTTTGTTTTTCAATCTGCAGACCAATGCCCTTCAATCAAACCACCGCAAAACGAGAAGCCAAGGTCACTGCAATATGTCGGGTCCGCGAAAAATGGCAATCTACTCTCACCCAATTAAAAATGTTTCCAGATTACTCTTGGAATTTCTGTGTGATAAATGTTGAATGGAAAAATGAATGACTTTTCTTTTCAGCTTCTTGAAACCGGATTGTAAAAATGTTTCATTCATGTTCATACCCACTTTGAATTAGGTTCAGTATGTGGAGGTCAGACGAAGGAAGGAGAGAATGTCGGACATTGGACATTTGGAGACTCAGAAAGAAAGAACATCAACGAGATTCGCAGTTAAGTTAGCCAAATAGGAATCAAATCAACTGACATACGCTGAAATAAGAGACAGAATTCCCAAGGTGAGACTCACCTTTCCAGTATCCTTACTTCAACTAATTGAAGACGTATTATTGTATTTTTCCTCACTTTCAGTATATCTGTATGTTTGCAGACAAGATGGCGGATGGAGGGTCATTGACATCAGGGGCTGAGAAGAAACACGCATGTCGAGAGTGTGGGAAAAAGTTCAAGACAAAATGGAAATTGCAGGACCACTCAGTTGTCCACTCCACTGCAAGGCCCTTCAAATGTTCAACTTGCAACAAGGGGTTTAAAACAAAAGTACATTTGAAGCGGCATATTTCAATCCACAGTGAGGTTCTTCCCTTCAAGTGTCCACACTGCCCAAAAAGATTTACACGAAAAGACACACTGACGAGACACTTGCGAGGTCACACGAAATATTGGACTCAAGAAGTGTCCCACATGCAAAAGGAAGTTCAAAAGCAGCTGGGAATTGAAGAAGCATTTGATAACCCACACGAAGGTCAGTCCCTTCGTCTGCAAGATGTGCAACTTCGCTGCTTCATCCCCTGCCGCCTTGGTCGTCCACACTCACCGGAGGCATACGAAAGAACGTCCTTACAAATGCGAGGTATGCCAGAAGGACTTCCTCACGCAGGGGGACTTGAATAAGCACAAAAAGTACCACGAAATCAATCGGAAGTTTCTCTGTGCATTATGTGGCTATGCAGTATTCACCATGAATGATGTGAACAGGCACATCCGTAGGCACACGAAGGAACATGTATTATCCTGCAACTTCTGCGGACTCGAGTTCCTGGAACACCACCATTTCGAGAACCACATCCGAGTCCATACGAACGAAAAGCCCTTCAGTTGTGACCTCTGCAAGAAGGAATTCTCAAAAGCATCCACTTTGAGGGACCACAAGAAGACGCATGTTGATCAGAAGGACTTCAAGTGTGGAGTCTGCAACAAGGAATTCAGACGGAAGACACACCTCACTAGACATACTCGGATCCACAGTGGGAAAAACCGTTCAAATGCAACTTCTGCAACATCAACTTCGGACGCAAGGACACCTTGAAGAAACACCAGAAGAGGAGTGGTTGTTTGTTGGCAAAGGGACAAACAAAGACGCAGTGAATGGACAACGGGCACTCCGCAGTTGTCGTTCTTCCTCCAAAATAATTTCCATGCACATGCTCCCATCCCATCCAATCATCGTCAGGTGTAAATATAAGAAGAAGAACCACAGTCCTTGTTTTTTAATTTCATGGTTAATTTGTACAATTTTTGAGTCTCAAGTAGCTTGTGATTGTGACCTTCCTGTCTTTTCTCTTGTCTCTCCGCCCGAGGGACTTTGGATGAAGATAGTCTGGGAATTAGTCTGCCACTTCAAATCACAAATCAAAACATCAGAAATTAAATGTACAATTAATTGATTAATTAAAAGAGTTGGATGGGGTTAATTTGTTAATTAACCAACTACCTTCATCCAAAGTCCTTTAGAAAGAACTGAACGCAAAGGTCCAAATATTGTTTTAGGTCATTTGTTTGGCCAGGCCAATTTAACCAATTCAAGTTAGCCAACCGTTAGAGGTTATAAGGTCAATCGTCGTCAACCATCAATAAGACAAGGGAGTTGATAAGCTCTCTGTGTCAGGTGAGGTCATTCTTCCTTGATGATGAACACGACTCTTAGCTTGAATACTAAATTGATGTAATCTTTCAGGAGTTCATCAACCCGTAATTCAATTCCAGCGTCTCAAGTATCATTCCCAATATCGCAATACTTCGGAGCAGTTTCAATCAACCTTATTGGAGGAAGACAACTATGAAAATGGGTTGTTGTTTCAGCTGCAACGAAGACGACGACAGTCAGGTAACTGGAAATTATTAAATCTAGAGACGGTGACTCAATTCATTAGTAATTGCGTTTTTAGAGCGCAGAGAACAGTGACCGAGCCCAACTTCTGCGTGATCCTGTGAGTAATGCAACACCAGTTGTCAGCGTTCCGCAAAGGTATGAATCATATATCCTTTACCACCCACCAACCCAATTTGACAACAATTTCTTGTTTGCAGTGACTCTCAAGCGGTCGGATCTTCACATGACGGCTTCTCCGTCAAAGGTCAAGAGGATGAATTGGCGAAGATTCTTCAAGAGACCGCGGCTGCCATGATTGACGTTTCAGGATCTGCTTCCCATTCTTTGGATCAGCGAGAGTACCAGGATAGGACTCGTTTGTACCATTTGAAAGTCCAAGTTCTGTCACCAAGCTTGCTACGACCTAGGCCGAATTTACTTGGGGATGTTCCGAATCCAGAGAAACATCTTGGAGGTCAACTTATTTCGGACGAAGACAGAGAGCTTGTAAGTTGAACTTAAACCCAAAAGTCAGGATGAAGAATTAATCATTACTCGTGAGTTTGTAAAATTAATTTTCTGCCAGATGGAATGGGCTTTGGATGAAGTTGAATCAGCACTCCAGTCCATCCGCGTTTCCAACGATGAAGACTTGGTGGTGCCCTTTGGAGGTCACCAGACAGCAATCGTCGGAGCTGACTGCTAGACTGAAGATCCTTTACTTCAATAATTAAAACCACAGTTGAGTAATCACAATTGTGGATAATTGACGGTAATCCTATCAATAAGTTATATTTTATTATAAGGTTTTCTCTTTTTCTTTGTTTCACCCATGAACTATATTTTGTGGAGGTGCAGATTTTCCATAAATTCAATTACGGTTCAGAATAAAAGCGTTACGAAATTGTATAGGAAATGAAGTAAGGTCAAAGGTCATGGATGTGTTGGATTTGCCCAAGTGGGAATTGGAGGCGAGGAATTGAATTCAGAAATCACATGACAGCAACTCGAGCGAGGAAGAAAAAGAAAACAAAATTCTTTTCTGAAGAGTCATCCTCTCTCCGTCTCCGTCAGTATAAATTTTATCCAAATTTAATTAATTAATTAAGTCACTTTTCTACACTTTTGTAGCACAGGATGCAGGCAATGATGGAAACTGGGGAGAAGGATAATGGGTAAGGAACTGACATGACCCCTAACTAACTGTACATCTGCTAATGTAATGTTAACAATTTATAGGTTGCCATCAGCTGCTACTCCAACGGAACCTGACCAGCCAGAGACCAAGCTGACACTTCGTGTTAAGTGCAAGCTATCCCAAAACTTCACGGTTCGAGACATCCCGACTTCGAGAAAAGTGGAAGACTTCTTGCGAGATTTGTCTGAATTGACGACCGTCCCTCCACACAGCATGGCCTTGTTACGTGGATTCCCACCCACTCGTATCATGTATCATCCGTCGATGACCGTTCAGGCACTTGGGCTTATCCCACAGGACACGATTATTGTGGAGTATGATACAACCGGGAAGTTGGGAACGAACAATGTGGATCTAGGTAAGAATTATATAAACATCTCCTGAAAACTTTAGCGTTGCATTGACTTATATAATTTTATTGCAGTCTCAGCAGCGAAACTCATTCCGGACTTCCCACCGGCACCACCAACAGTTGCCACTGCTACGAAACCGATTCCGGTCCCAGCTCCGCTCAATGCATCTAAGGCCAATCAAGGAGGGTCTTCTGACAAATGGGAGCCAGCGTATCGTGTCAATGTCATGAAAGAGAATGCTATGCCCAGACGTGCGTCAATTCCTCTACGTCGGTCTCCTCCTAGACCTTCTGAAGCGGAAGTTGGAATCCCTAAACAACTCAATACTCCGCCTACTCGCTCCGCCTCTCAACAATCGGACACTTTTCCACTAGGATCAACTGGAGTCATCATGCGAAAAGTAATCCCTTCCGACAACTCATGCCTCTTTTCTGCTGTCACGTTCTGCATCACAGGTAAACCTGGTTTTAATAACACCTGGGAAAGGTAGTTCATGACAGGTAAAATTTGAATTCAGGGATCGAGGGAACGTCATCGGCGGATCTCCGAGATTTGATTGCTGGGACTGTGCTTTCTGATCCTGAGCGTTACAATGAGGGTTACCTTGGGCGCTCAAATCTTGAGTACGTTGAGTGGATCGGACGCCTGGACTCATGGGGAGGTGGCATTGAGCTAGCTATTCTGTCGGAGCATTACTCTATGGAAATCAACGTCATGGACACGCAATACATGCAAATCAATCGCTTTGGTGAGGACCGCGACTACCCGTCAAGAATTTTTCTGCTCTATGACGGTATCCACTGTAAGTATTTCACCAACTATAATCTTGCTAATTGGCTTGTAGACTTTAATTTGGGATTTCCGTTTCGCAGATGATGCACTGTACCTGGAGCGATATGATGTAAAGGCTCCAGAATTCGCTCCTCATGAAATTAAGCAGTGGTTTTAATTTGTGTTTGTTTTTAGGGGACTCAATGTGTCACCACCTTCCCAGCGGGTGATACCAGTGTCTATGACCAGGTGATGGATCTTGGCCGAGAGGCAAACGCTGCTCATCAGTACACGGACGTTGAGCATTTCACTCTCCGCTGCACCCAGTGTGAAGAGCGCTTTGTCGGACCACGAGAAGCTGAGGCCCATGCAAAAACAACGGGGCACACTTCCTTCACTGAATATAAATAGTCTTCCTGTGGTTCCCCATTCCAAAATTCAATCCAAATTAAGGTAATTAATAAATGGTCGTGGGCAGGTCATCATTCCACGACACAAATCAAAAAGTTTATATTTAGTTAGGTTATTTATTTATTAAGAGGCCTAAATTGCAAATCAACTAAAAACCACTTTATACGCCGCTTTGGCTTTTCATTGTTTTCTTCCAAGATTTTATATTTCTATAATTGTTGTTCTTCATTCTGTTACGCCTGTTAAGTCAAGTGTACAAGTAACTTAATTAATTACGAAGAATTTAGTTTCCTAAACTTAAAACTCCAGAGAATGCTCAACTTGTGATCAATTTCTGATCCAGTGAGAATGCGGAGGCACTGATAACTCGGGTTGTTAGTTGAATCCAATTAATCATTAGAATACTCCATATAGTATTTAATATATTTCTAATTATAACTTTCCTGAAAGGTGAGTTAATTACAGAGTCAATTAATGTTCAGAGTCCAAATGCCCCACCGTGTTTTGCCCGTTTAGAAGGAAAGGAATTTTGTCACATGGTTTGGTATGAGTAAATTGCAAAGCAAAACCACCAAAAAATTTGACGTTTTTCACATTATTTTCTAAGCTGTACCGGGGCCCGCTGTACCGCGAGCTGTACCAAGTTCTTCGCTACTGAAGGATTCCGTGACCTTGACCTCAGGATGTCACTCACAATTTCTGACCAATTCGACTCTATTTACGATGACATTCAAAACCTACTGGAAGAGAAAGGGGAATTCAACAACCCAGAAGGAAAAGCGGTAAGTTAATAACATTACCTAAAAGTAAGATTTTAATTCTACTTAATAACCTTATAGACTGGCATTGAGCGCATGCAATCATCGCTGGAAGAAATGACTCGAATTGTCTCTTCCTTGGACATGTTCAGCTCGAACGAACACTGGAAAGAGATTGACCCGAAGTCACTCAAGTTCCTACTCCTTCCTTATTTGCTTGGAAACATGTGGGGACAGAAGCGTGGGTTGAATCGCCAAGACGTCTGGGCGCCGACTCAAATCTACTACAGAGACTTCCTAGAACGACTGGTTGGCATTGGAATCCTGTCCGTGAAACCTCCTGTACTTGTAGCAATGGACAAGGAAAATGAATCTGGTGAAGCAGAAGCAACTCCCTACCAGAAGCAGAATTCAGATGACAAGAGACGAATCAAAATCATTCGATACAAACTAAGCAAGGAGCTGGAAAACCAGGTCAAGATCCTCACTGAACGACAAAAGGTACACCAAATAATGTGGCAGAAAAATTTTGGTTCTTAATAATTGATTACCCTTTTCGTTTTCTTGATTAGAGTGGTGGCGAAGAGGATTCTTCAATTGTTCAGCAGCTCTATTTGAATCTCATTCGGAAGTATGCTATGGATGCGGAAGCAGAACTGGAGAGTATTCTTCTAGAAAAGGAATTGGTGGCTGGAGCTAAAGCAGCTGGCCAAGGGTCAGCCGCACCACCACCACCACCACCACCACCAAAGTCATCTCTTCCTTTCGAGACTTTCATCATCACCAAGTCTGATGTGCAGAAGAAGGTTTATGGCCTTGGCTACCCTTCAGTTCCCGTCATGACTGTGGAAGAATTGTACCAAGATCGAATCCAAAAAGGGATTTGGCAAAAACCGCCTGAAGCTGCGGACATTTCTTTGCCTCCAGTTGGGGAAGACGCTGACGAGCAGAAGGAAGCACTACAGGAAAAGGACGATGAAGAATTGAGAGCCCAGAATGAAGCGATGGACGAGTACAAGGACACCCACAGGCGAGGGTGGGGAAACAGAATGAATCGGAGCTAAAAACAAAAAATATTCCTCCCCACTTGTCTCAATTAACTGGTAATGAAAGTTGAATTAAAAATCAACCTCGTGTGGTGCGAATTTTACTCCTCTCTTTCAACGGACTAGCACTAGCTTTGAGAGTTTATACTGGCGTTGAGTCGACACTTTTCTTTCTTTCGGGAGTGGCGACTGTTTCCACATCACCTTCTTCGTTAATGACAACGACTGAGTTCCTCTTCATTTTGGAAAGGAGATGTGGAAGTTTACTTTTTAATTTGGATGTAGGCGGGGCGTCACCGCTGCCGTCTTCACTTATCACCTCACACTCAACAATTGGAATGTCCTCTGAAAAAATATTGGATTCAGTAACAGCATTTAGTGGAGCATGCTGAGTGATTGATGTACCTGGTAGCTTTTTAGTCCTAAAGGAAGCATTGGTAATGATTGATTTCTTGACTGTGGATGGTTCAACATGTACTGGCATTTCTAAGGAATAAAGAGTCGTTCATTTAGCTTGATGCTTCGGGCTCTCTTTTGCTACTTCAGGTTTTGGCTGTGGTTTGTTTTGGGGATTCTTCTTGCATTTGACTAAGGGAAAGGAACGAGGAAGGAGTGAGGGAATTGAAGGAATCTGTGAAGCGAGTAGCATTGTCAAAATGCCAAAATAACTCAGTTTACCGCATGATTTGAGATAGTGCGTAGCAGCTTCTGTGACAAGAATCGCATCAGCCCAGAGGTGGAACTCCGCTCGCTCTTTTGTTTCAGCCAGCACTTCCTCACCAAGTCGTGGTTCTCCGTTGTAACTAGAAAGCAAGACAGATTGAAGCAATATGGTTAATGGAGCGATGGTTAGATGGTTTACATGGTGTAGAAGATAGTATGAGTCATTTCAATTAGAAGCTTGGAAGAGAGGATTACTGGTGGGACTGTTCGCTTTCGCACCACGAGCCTAAATGGAAGAGATACAAGGACAATGAGCATGCAACCATTCTCCCTGATTTCAATGGCATAGATTTTCTTACTTTGAGATAACTTTAAGTACTGCTGGCACTGCGCATGGCAGTAAGTACGGCAGTCGATGATTAAAGATCCACCAGAGTTCTGTCGCCAGTGGAATTCGTTGATTGGCCCGGATCCTCTCGCCGCTGAAGACGAGGGGCTGTCGAGAGACCACTCGAACTGTCCGTGCAGAGAGACGATCCAACTCACCCTCAGAAATCCAAGAGGTAGACACACCACCGGGCTAATAAATGCATGTTGTTCATTTGATTTAATAAAATAAGGATGTTTTTTTTTACTTCATGGAAGATGGAGGGCAAGTTGATGTTTGGAATGCGGATTTTCCTTCCAATCCCTTGGCCATCCTCTTCCTCAATAGCAGCCTCCAATTCAGCGATACCACGGAGCAGAGTCTCCAGCCCAACGCAAATCTACGACATACATATGGCATGCGAACTATTCCAAGAATAGTATGCGGCTTTGCTTTTACCGTTTGTGCCTGATGCTGGGTCAAGTAGATGAGGATCAGTGAAGGAATGAACTGGGAAGTAAAGAGTTGCGCCTTCTTCTGGGAAGCTGGCTTGTGTCGATGGATCTTGAAGAGCGTAGACAGCACTTCACTGTACAACTGAAAAAGAAAGTTAATTAATTTAAATCTGTATCTTATTCACGTTTCTCTCTCCTTACCACTTTGAATCTCTCCGACTCTTCGATTACGTGGGTAATGGCAGTAAAGAGGTCTTCATTCGCCAGTGCTGCTTCTGCCCACTGGTCCACGACCTCTTGCTCCTTATCCTTGACATCATTCCACCCCGATAGCCACTCGGACACGATCGCTTCGGTCATCTTGCGATCACGACAGTCAGTCCACCCCACTACTGCTGTGGATCTAGAATCCTAAAAGTTAGGACGAGGGCTGCATCTTGAATAGGCTGATGGACTTACCTTACCTCGATTTAGTTTTCCGTTTTTAAGCTCTTGAGGTGTGCCAGTGAGTGTTGACAGTTAATTGACAATTTAATTGTCAGTGATTTTGTTGTTGTGGAGTTTGAATGAGTGGTCACCCTAAAAAGCGGACTGCAAAGAGCAACACTTTTTTTTCGAACGAATGCTATTTGAAAATAGATATTCTAAAAAATAAATCATCCCGACATGCGACAATTAATAAAATTACTATTACGTCAGTTGTTATTTATTCAGTTTCTTTAGATTCGGAATATTCCGCATTTAAGCACAATTTCATTAAAAGATAACCGGTCGCCATTTCTAATTTTGAATATACCGCGAATAATACCAATTACACTAGTCTGATTTATTATTTCCACAAAAATCATTCAAGTTCTACAATTTCTTCTTTGCAATTTCATGCTACTCGTAAGAAATGCATCTAGAACTACAGCGTCGAACATGGATGAGAATATTTTTCCTACCCACTTTAGAATAAAGGTAAATGAATATTTCGCACAGATTTATATTTAGCTCAGATTTTGATTAAGTTTAGATCGGGGCATGGCAGGTTTAAGTTGAAACAAATCGGTGATTTTAGGAGCAACGCAGTTCGTTGCACATTGACAGGAGAATGTTCCCATTCATGTATTCCCATTCATCCCACCCATGCCCATCCATGCTGCGGTTACTTTGGGTTTCTTAGGATTTGATTTGCGGTGGTCGTCCTCGTCGTACTCATGGACACGACACGCACTATTAAAGGTTAATGGTAAAACAAAATACGTAATGTTCATTTGACTAAAATAATTAAAACTGAAATCTAAGTTAATCAGGCAGCGATTTCATTGTTTTAGTGCTTCTCTTTTGCTTTCAGCTGCCTGATTTTCCCGCTATAAAATGAATTGAATGACTTCATGAATTGGCTGAATCTTTAGCTAACTAGTTTTATTCTTATATAATTAATTGACATTAATTAATTGTCGTCAAACTTTGCTACTTTTTCTCAATAAATGCCTGTCTGGGTGGTTTTTTACGAGTTTTGCATTAGATGCCCAACCACGTCGTGCCGGTATTTTTTTTAGTTTTTCCTCTTTTCTCGCTTCGCACATATATAGCTTCTTTTCTTTACGCTCGCTGCTCGCGCTCGCTCGTTTCATTTTTGCCTTCCGGCTGAAGCGGCCGTGGTGTTACTTGGTGGGGGTGTTGATCTCCTTGTCGACGTGGGTAAGTTATCGTTGGTTGTTTCGATTGGAACTGGAACTAAAAACGCCTCTTCTTATCTTATCCTGAAGCACTCTTACTCTGGAGAGCAGGGGGGACAGCTGCTCATCTAGTAGGTAGAAGTATCCAGCGACTCAGGCAAATCAGGCTCTTCTCTCGTAACCAGTACCAAGTATCCAAAGGCATCGTCATGAGTCAAGGACCTCTCAGTTCCAACGACCCTAACTCATTCTCAAATCCGGGTAAGAGACCACATGATACAAACTCCACAGGTCATCTCTAACACTCTTTACTTCTATCTCTTCTTTTTAGAGAGTGTCCGAAGTGATGCGCTCCATCTTCATTGGACAGTGGACTTTGATCGTAAGGTAGTGGCTGGATCAGTCACTCACCATTTGATGAGGTTGAGCAAACTATCAAACACAGTGGTAAGAAAACATAAACATTCATAACCATTCAGTTTTGGACTCAGTCTTAATAATTTGGGTTTGGAATAGGTTTTTGATGCACGTGAGCTTCGGATCAAGTCGGTGAAAGACTTGAAGACTTCTAATCCGTTGGTTTACCATTTGGGTGAAAGTGTACTCACCTTCGGCCAGCCGTTGGCAGTGGAACTTCCTCCGCAGTAAGCAAACTTCCTCATTTTAACCCAACCAATTGATTATTCATTTGATATGTTATTGATTCTGATTTCATAATGTAGAATTGACGGAGATGATAAATTAGCGATTGTGATCGAGTATGAGACGACGGGAGGCTGCTCTGCTCTTCAATGGCTGACAAAGGAACAGACTGCAGGGAAGGAACAACCTTACTTGTTCAGTCAGTGTCAGGTACAAAGTGAATCATTCAATTGTCGTGAACTATTTTAATTTCTTGTTGTGTAGGCTATCCATGCTCGTTCTCTCTTTCCATGCCAAGACACTCCTTCCGTCAAAGCTAGTTATACGGCAGAGGTACAGGGACGTTAAGCTCGAATGCAGGATTCTTTGACTGATGTAAATTTTCCAGGTGATTGCACCATCTGAACTGAATGTGTTGATGAGTGCAGTGCGCGCTAATCACCCAGAGTCTGCGGAATCGCTAAGTGGAGATATCACCGTTGATGGTCATTCTCTGCAGCGCAAGAGTCATCGCTTTCACCAGAAAATCCCAATCCCGTCCTACTTGGTGGCTATTGTTGTGGGGAAATTGAAAGGGAAGCAGATTGGACCTAGGACCACGGTGTGGTCAGAGGAGGGGCTCCTTGAAGCAGCTGCGTTTGACTTCTCCGAAACAGAGGATATGTTAGCTACTGCAGAAAAACTCGTTGGAGAGTAAGGAAAACTTGAAAAAGAATAGTGATGAATTATTTTATAAAAAAAAAAATAATGTGATATAGGTATGTGTGGGGGGTGTATGACATCCTTGTTCTTCCTCCGAGCTTCCCGTTTGGTGGAATGGAGAATCCATGCCTGACATTTGCCACTCCAACTCTCATCTCTGGAGACAAGAGTTTGGCCAATGTGATTGCCCATGAAATTGCTCACTCATGGACAGGGAATCTTGTCACCAACTGCACATTCCAAGACTTTTGGCTCAATGAAGGATTCACTGTGTACACGGAAAGGAGGATCCTGGGCGAGTTGAAGGGAGAAGCCTTCAGGTATTTAGGAAAGAATTCATTGGTTAATTTCATTTTTTGCAAATGTAAAATATTTTCCTGTAATAATAATTCTAGGCAATTTGAGGCTTTTGGAGGATGGAATGACTTGAAGGAATGTGTGAAGACCCTTGGGTACACAAACCCATTTACTCGGCTTGTCCCTGATTTGTCCGGTGTTGATCCTGATGACGCTTTCTCAGCTGTTCCTTATGAAAAGGGATTCGCATTTCTGTATTACTTGGAAACATTGGTCGGAGGACCAGGTAATGTGATAATTAGTGATAAATTGATAATTTTGTCATCTCCTCTACAACTTACTTAATTATGTTCAATTTCAGATGCATTTGGGTTATTCTTGCGCACATACATTGGGCACTTTGCATACAAGTCTTTGGATACACCTACCTTTCGGGGCTATTTCATAGAGTACTTCAAAGGAGAAGGAATAGAAGATGCCCTGAAAGAGATTCAATGGGATGAGTGGCTCAATGGACTTGGAATGCCACCAATCTCACAAAAGTAACGCATTCACAACCACATGAGAGCATCCATTTAATATTATTCTTATTTTCTGCAGGTATGACACAACCCTCTCTGATGCCTGCACTTCTTTGGTTTCTCGATGGGTAAAGTGGGACTCCGAAGTAGAGCCATGCCCATTCAAGGCTGGGGATCTGAAGGAGTTTACAATCCCGTCTGCTCAGACCGTGGAGTTCTTGAGTGGGATTTTGGAAGCTGGAATTGGACGTGAGAAAGTGGTAGTCATGGATAGTCTCTACAAACTTTCCTCGTCCACGAATAACGAAATCAAATTCAAGTAAGAATAGTCAAATTATGTCCACCGCGGCAGTCGTCTGTCATTCTTGATTCCTTTAATTTCCATTAGGTTGATTCGTATTGGACTAGCAGCAAAGTGGCTTGATGTGGTTGATCTTGCCCTGGAATTTGTGACTCTACAAGGACGAATGAAATACATTCGACCCGTCTACCGAGACCTCTACGCCTGGGAAGAAGTGCGGGAGCGGGCAATCGAAACGTTTAACAAAAACAGGGGATCCATGATGTATGTGAGTGCATACACTGTCGCCAAGGACTTGAAACTAAACTAAACGCACAAAATAAAAAAAAACCTCTGCGTTTATTGTGAATGTTGACTGATGAGTCGATTGAATTTATGAACCCTCTACAGGGGATGTTCAGTGACTGTAAGGATAGTTGTGATTCCATAAGTTCCATGCACCTGCCCAACAACCTCCATGAGCACCGTATTCCCCCTGATTGCGAGGATCGTTCCTTCAACCCTGTTTGTCTTCAAATATTCCTCGACGAGGTCAACAGGGACTGGTCTGTTGACCACTTGTCTCCCGTACTTCGTCAATCTGTTAATGTTCAAAGTGACTTTCCATCCTTGCCTTGAACTTAAGTGTCACACTGTCTGCAATCTGGAGTACTCCGTGGACATGGACTCTTCTGAAAGGAGCCACTGGCACCTCCTGCTCGATCTCAAATAGATGCGTCGTCGTACTGCTCAGCTCCTGATGCGCTCCAAAATTCCCTTCGATTCCGGTTTCTGTTGAAGCTTTTCCCAGCAGGGGGATCCCTGCGGTTACGGTTACCGTAGTGAAGACTCTGAGCGACTCGCTGAATCCAAACGTAAATGTGTCAGAGACACTCTTGCTTGCCGTTACTCTTTGGGTGATGACCTGTGAACTGTTGTTGATTATGTCGTTTCTATTCACCATAAGGACCTCTCTCAGCCTGGCTTCAATCTCGGACGGGTCTTCCACAAATTCGAAGGCTATGATTTTCCCAGTGAGTCCTCCACCTGCCATGCGCATTGTCATCAATGTCCTTGTCACCGGCGGAAGAGATGAACTTGCTGGGACAGTGACAATTGACTGGTCATCGCTGGATGGTAGGCAACTGTGTAAATGGAAGAATGCAGTTGATAATGTCCAGTTGAGTACTGGCTGATGTGAAAAAAGTCATCGCAGAAACTAAGGAAAATGTAGAGACATCGCTGAATCGGACATTCGGGATAATGCGGTACGGGTAGAAGACACGCATCCGGTTTCCGTTGCAGAACTCCCAAGTTCACAATTGAGTAATTAAGTCTAGTTGGTGGGATGAACATGTACTCTGCTTCCAGTCCTCCAGGCCTAATGCAAACTACATTTTCAATCCATACTTGACATCCTATGTGCTTAACTTCTTGAACTTACAAATATTTTGGCCACTCTGTTTGCCTCCTTCCAGCAAATATGAGGTCGCGCTCTGGATGCGTATTTCTGAAAACGACGGGAGCATTCCCGAAGTCCCTAAAACCAAAGCGATAAGGAACTCCCGTGTACAGCGCAGTACGAGGAATTGGAATTACTTCAATCAGTTCTTCAACTCTGACTCTGGAAATTAAATTGCATCCTAAGTGAGGTTGATCAAAATGAAGCTATAAGTCTTATACATTTGAATTTTTACGAAGTAATCAAAGTGGGCCCTTGGTTCGAATAATGAATTCTGAAAGTCTTGAGCAGCTTCTCGAAGCGAGTTGCTTTGTTCCCATTGATCAGAACATACAAGGAAGCATTAAGTTTGGGTTCTTCAAGGCATGTAAAATGTCTCCGACGCCTGGAATTGAATTCATGTTTTACATTTTGATTGACATTAAACTTTTTCCTTACGTAGTGGGAGGAATTCGATTCCTGGCGGAGATAAGTCAAATGTGCTTGGTTCGTTGGCTTTAACTTGAAGAGAACGAGGTCATTCGAAGCCTCATTTCCTGCGACCACTCCAGTAATGGTGGCAATGAGGAACACACCGCAGATGAGTAACAAGTTCATCTTCAATCTTGTAATTTACACTAAACATTAGATGGCAGCTTCCCACTTTCAGGAGAATTACTTTCAATGATAAATTATCTGATGTTTGACATATGAACTCCAGAAATGACACCTAAGCATAATTGTCAAGTTTCTGCAAAAAGTGCTCTTTTCTTTGCTTTCTTGCAAGAGATTTATATGTTGCAGTCTGCAAAATCAAATTCGTGTGCAGAAAATTGAAAATTATCATATGAAATATCACTTTTTATTCATTCAAAAAAGAAAATTGCAAATTATGATCAAAGTTCATCGACTCGTAGGAATTGGCACTTTAGCTCTTGCGATACGTTGTAAATTATTAGTAGTGGTCCTATACCCGTGTTCTATAGTGGTTTAATTGGCCAGTATCTTTGAAACTAATGGATGCTTTAATCCTTTTCAATTGGTAAATCCAAGTGGGATTTTCCGTATGGTTGGACATGGTTCTTTGAAAGGATCCGGATTTTCTAAACCACCGAATCCGCCTTCATTGTTTCCTTCATTTCACGATCTAACTCTACGAAACAAGATTCCTCACTCCGTTCAAATTCCGATTTTCTGCCAACAAACAACCAAATCCTTTACACCGATTTTCCGACCTTTTCATCCTTGATGAATTTCATAGAGAAAATCCACAGGCATTCCCATACTCCAATTTATTGCATTTTTATGTTGAACATTGTGAAATGGGATGTTAAAAAAACATTTTGTAATTTTGTGTAGCAGTTGGAAATGGAAAGTGTAGTAGGAAATGGATCCCATTTTAATGTTGGTATAAAAAATTTAATTTTGAGGCCGAGTCACGTCAGTTGCATCGGTGTTTATATGGCGGAGATATGGCCATTATACCCTGACAGCTCCACGCCTTCTGGCCATTGGACAATCCCGACTCCCCGCTGCTCCGAAATAGCTTCTGTTTTGACACTTCCAAAATCCATAGATTTCATATCTGTCCGAATTGATTTCCCCTTTGTACTGTGGTCTGAATTGCGAAAAAATTGCACCAAGATCGTGACATTTTGTTGTGAATTGCCTGAAATAGATTGCGAGGATAAAAGAGGGGAAGAGCAATTTAAAAGATCATGCGGATCCAATCCAAGTTGATGAAGTAAAAAATAGACTCAAGGGATTATACAAAAAACAAGAATAAAAGTTACATCGCCTCAAATGTTGGGTAGTTGGTGATTGGAGAAAAGTTCCACTTGATTATCCTAATTACACCAAAATGTCCGAAGACACTGAAAAAGTTAATAGCCACACTGAGGAATTAGACTATTCTTGGACACGGATGGAAATCATAATTCCAACAACAAAGGAAAGCGACCATCATAACTTTCAACTTTTGTCTCTTTTTATTCACATAGGGAAAGTGGAACTTGAGTCCTCCGTGCCTTGGAATTCGACACGCTTGGAAGAATATCAGAATTTACATACGGTCATACGAATCACCCTTACAGAAACTATAATAACTTTTTCAGAAATTAATAGAGATTAATAGAGGAAGGGAAGGAGTTGCGGAGTGTCTAGGCTTTAGTCCTCGTCGACTGCAGTGTGGGTTGAGTTGACGTTCCAGTCAAAATATTTAGCAGCTTGCAGGAGCCATGTCCAGTAAATGATGTTGAATACGATGAAAATGATCGAGAAAATAACAAAGGCGTACTTTTCAACGAGCTCGGAGAAAAGACCATGTGCTCGCAAGGTGGAGCTGGTCATTGAGTGGTGGGACAACGTGTCGGAAATGCTCTTCTGACGACCTGGAGGGTCATCCTTGGCATCCTAAGAAAAGAAAACGAAATTAAACTCCAAAATCTATATTGTTTAAACTGCGTTTTTAAAACCTCAATGGAGTTTTGGATTTCAATAACTTCTTCCCGAATTGCCCTCATCCTGGAAAAAAAAATAGAAATTACTGTCATTTTTTGCTCTCGGGTAATTTGATATGAATCCTTACCAGATTAAAATGGCAAATTCCAGGAGCGTCAAGAATACGAAGAAGATGCAGAAGACCATCCTGTTTAATAACAAAAATCTGATTACCCTTTACTTGAGTTGGAGTTAGTCGAACTTACCACAAGTCGATTGCTTTCACGTAGCTTACTATAGGCGTACTTTCACTGCAAAGAAAACTCGTGAAAGATTATTTGTTTGGAAGGATTATGTTTCAGCTTACCGGACTGAAGCAAACATGGCCGTGAGAGTGAGGAGTGTGGTCATTGAAATACCAATCCGAGCTTCGATGAACTTAGACGGGATGAGAAAGCAGAGCCATGTGATGATAATGAAGAAAATACTTGGCAAGTACGTTTGGACAAGTTGGTAACTCAGCTTCCTCCGGGAAAGGACAGTGAAGACCAGAGTGTCGTGCGTCTTGTCTGCAACGCAAAATCAATAATTAGCGCTGCTTAATTGAATATTTGAATGTTTGTATCTTACTCCTTGGATTGTTGAATGGCTGGATTGTTTTGATCGTGTCGATTCCTGAGACCTGAATGTCGAAATTGGGATCTGCTGGATCCTGAAGGTACACTCCGTGGAGCAACCAGCTTAGCTCCAAATCAGGAGTGAAGAAGGAATCTGAACGCAGTTAATTATGGGAAAGGTCAAACCTTTTCAACAGCATTAATGAGGATTAACTCACAGCTCTTCAGTTGGAATTCACAGACTTGTGTGTCAGCAGGGTAAAAGTGAAAGTGCATGTCGCAATTAGCTTTCGCCGCAATCCTGAAAGACGCCATTATTTTGTATATTTTGCCGTAATATATTTTGTACCGCTATCTCCCTTTCCTATCTCTAATTCTATGACCAATTACCTGCTCGTGTATGAAATGAATCCAGTATTCGGACTGAATTGCAACCGCAGTGGTTTCGCCATGAGATTCGGTTGGGAAACAGTGATCAAATCGTCTACGTAAAATATAAGGAGTGAGCAAGGTTTGAAATGAGCAGGCAAGGTCATTGACCTCTTACCCATGTAGATGTCGGGGTACCAAATCTTCTTTAAGAAAGCAGGGTTCAGGGTCTTCTGGATTGGAGCTACCCTCGGGTCAACTTTTGTGATGTCGAATAGTACCCCATCAAACCACTCTACGATCAAGTCCATGTCCATTGTGATTGTCTGCAAAAGTCACATTTTGAATATTAAACTGGGCGCTTCCAATAAATTGCTTCGTTGTAGTACCTCTTCCAATTCGTCATAGTCCTGAATGGATCTGATATTCAAGTAGAGGACAACAGGGACTGCAATCACGCTTCTGCCTAGATTCCATTACCAAAAATCAAAATCTCCCATTCCAGCTTAACTTCTAAAAGAAACTGACCTATTTTAAGCTTTGGAATTTCGAGTCGATTATAGCCTGGAGGAAGATACAGTTCTCCTTGGCCATTTTGACTTGGAGGAGGGGGTGGCGGAGTCGCTGGTTTCGGAGGTGTCGCTGGAGGTTTGGGAGAAGTCGCTGGTGGGGCTCTAAGGACTGCTCCGGCCCCACTCGGAAGTGGAGTTGGGCCTGGTTTCACCGTACTGCTTGACGGTGCAGCTGCAGGCACCGCTGATGGGGCATTAGCCGCAGCACGTGCAACAGCTTCCTTTTTCTCATCTTCTTCGTCCTCGTCCTCTTCCGCCTCTTCCGCTTCCAGGATGTCTTTATCCGACACTTGTCGAATAATTCGACTCATCGGCTCGGAGTCCATAAGGTGGAACTCGGAGTTTATCGCGTCAAACATGGCATTCTGGGTAGAATCACGACGGCGTCGGCGCTTTGCCTCGGTTTCTGAACTAAATGGGCAAAAAGTTAAAGTGAGGAGTGCTCACATCACAATTTAAAGATGAAGAGTTAAGCCCTTTCAAGTGCTTTCAAGTGCAATTGCGCAGTTTTGAGGAGCAAAGTGAGATGCGCAGAAGTATTTTTTTCTCCCTGAGGCTCTTCCGCGGAAGCTTATCTTTAAGGCTAAGTGAACAAAAGCTTACCTGAGAAGCAGAATTCCCAGTACTATTGCGAACAATAGCGATATCTTGATTTTGCACACTTTTTGCATGATTCCTTTTGGCACAGAAGCAGTCCACTTATGTAATTTAGTTGTTCTGTTTATTGTCCTTGTGTACAATGGAGGAGGAAGCGTCGTCTATTCCTAATCTAACCCAATGCTTTCTAGTTTGTCTTGATGTGATCTGCACTGATCGGGTCTTGAAAGTCAATTCAACAATTGGTCCTGAACTTGTCTGCTCTAATCATTACGGCACCACTGACCAAGATCGTTAAGAAAAGAAGAAAAACGGGTTTTCCATCAAGTTTGATCTTCAGCATGAAGTTCTTTGGCACTTGGCTGGACTAACAATTGCGAATTGCCGTGCTTCATCAATTAAGTTCGCATCGCCCAGCTCCCATTGTTGCTGCTTAGGGGTTACACGCCAATGTAGTCTCGAGAAATCATGTGCTTATGGACTAAACCCCGCCATATTGCCACCCTTGCTCTTTCTTAATGTCACTCTAATGCCAATAATTTAAATCCATTGAAGAACTTGCCTATTTATTAGGGAAATTATACTTCCTTTTCCCAAAAACTAAATAAGTTACGAGGTGCAACACGTGAATTATACATTCGGAAATTAATCCTAATTTCCTATTGTGTTATTTCTATAAAAAATATTTTCTTCTTGGAAAAATCCTTTCCTGATCACGAATAACTCTGCGGAAAGAGTTTACATTACGTTTCAATTACAGGAAAATTAGTACAAACGTTCTGATAGGAAGTTTTTACAGGAAAATAATACTAATGAAGGAATTAAGGCATTTCCCGCAGGGAAAAACTCTTCGGGCTGTACTTCCCTCGAGGAAAGTAATTACTAATTAGTAAGTGGTTAATTAAAGCCAGTTTAAGCCCAGAGCGGTGAATTTCATAGAGCAAATTTAATTATTTTAACAAATTAGTTTGTTAAATTCATGGAAGGTCAAGATTCAAGTAGGAGAAAAAGCTATAAAATTAAGCAAACAAAATGGATTCTAATTGAAAGAAAGGGGTAGGTTAGAATACAAATGAATACAAAATATGGCCACCCATTTGTTCTATTGACACAATTAAATGCTTGTGACTGAGTTCATGTAGAGCTCCTTAACCACGGATATCCCAACAATTCCAGCATCATTCTCCTAATCTTGCAGTCTTCATTCATACTTGAAATTAATGGATATTATAATCTCATATTCATGCTCATACTAGCTACAATTTGCCAATTAAGCTTCCATTGTTAAATTTAATAGTCAACGAGTATCGTTCTAAACTTTACAAAAAAAATTGACAGAAAGCTTGTTTTAAACTGTGACGATGACGGTTAAAAGTTGCTCCCGGATTTAAAAGAGAGCTTGACCACGTCAAACGATGATGTAATGCTCGTTTTGTATTTTTCCCACAAGGTCACTTAACTTTTTAACTTTTATTTTTTCCGTTAAAGTGAAGGATTAAGATCCTTTTAATTGTGGTATTAAATTAACAGGGATTTCCCAAACACTTAACTCGATAAATGAAATGAAACACAGGAAGGATCCAGAGTGAGAAATTGAGTGTCTATTACAAACAATAAATCTTGTATTGCAAAACGTAGATTAGCATTCAGCATTTGCAAAAAATCCTGAAGGACTTGATATTTTCTGGGTTTCAAGTTTGCAAGCTCATCATCATCATTTTTCTTACGCTGTCAAAACCAAGTTGAAAACAATTTCGTCGTTGATTTCATGACGTATTGGTGGAATGCTGCAGCACATGTGCAAAAACGAGATTTTTGCCTGGAGGAATTTAATTAGCACCTGCTAAACAGCTTTCAATTGGATCTCATTTACATATCCTGGTTGCGTACCTTCCTTCTTGACTTGACCAGTCTGAAGCAGTTTTGGATCTCTGATTTGGCCGAAGGTCAGAGTTCATGAGTCAGCAGCTCCCCCGGGGTACTTTCCATTTCCCAGAAAGAAGTGCATGGACAGGTGCAGTTTTGGTGGTTGATTTTTCCATAGGTTTAGCTTGGATCTTTTCCTTTGAAGCCAAACCGCCCGTGTCGCCTTCATTGTTGAAGTGTAAATATTACCAAAAGGGAAGCTGTACTGAGTACTGCATCTTCCTCCATTCCAAGTTAATGATCCGTGATTTGTTTTTTGGTGATCTCATTTCCAAATAAAAATAAAGGTGGGTTTGGGTGGTCCCAGATTAGTTACGCAGCCTCCATTGCCAAATTCTATAAATGAAAACTTTCACCCGGAAGGAGATTTAGCAAAACAAAAACTGAGGCTTCAAGTGATTCAGGGGAAGAAGTCTTGAGGTCAAATTGAGTAATTTGTAAGCAAGGTCAATAAGATAAGAAGCAGGAAATTGATTTCCGCAATGTGTAAAAAAAACAATCGCAAGTGTGAAGGAGTGAAATTGGATTACTTAACTGTTAATTGATTAGATGGTTATTTCTTTGAATGTAATCTTTAATTAAGTTGTAAATTCCAATTGAAATATAAAGTGGTCGTCCATAAACAATAAATGCCACACCTACTCCCCAAGATCAACTTGCATTAAATCATAAACAAAACACTACTTCGTCATTCCCAATTCACGCCCAACAACATGTGAATTACCATGCAAAAACAATTAAATGATCCACAGGCAATTCAGCACTCCAACCCCCGTTCCAAACGATATTCAAAGTAACATTACTTTGTGCCAATTTCAATTCCCGAATTCCTAATTGTCAGAGTTAATTGAGTATTGTGTGATATATGAACTTGTCCAGTTTTTTCTTGGAGCGTGCCACAGGAGTTGCATATTTAAATACTTTTTTTTGCGTCTGATTGACTTCATGGATAAATCCGAGTGGCATAAGAATATTTGTGGTTAAAGTTCCGTGTGCTCTTTTGCATGTTTGACGGGGTAATTCTGTGGAGGAATTAATGAAGGAGAAACTAGTTTAGATTTTATTTGTTAATTAGCATTTGTCCTTCTGACGTAAGGAAACTACAATCTGTTTCATCCTTACTCAATCGTGATTAATTGTAGGGGACAAACGACCCCAAAACAACAAATTGATAAGAGCGATTTATTCAAGATGCTCCGCATGTAATTAGTAATTGATACACTCTTGGATGCATCAGTGGCATTGGGAATTCTTAATTTATCTCCTCGTTTAGATAAGCACGAGTCGCAAAGAACGCTTGCAGAATACAAATGTATCCTTCTGTTTTGACGATTGGACCCAATTCAATGTCATTTTAGAATTTGTTTGGAATTTGAAACGATGCAGTGCCTGAGTTTGATGTTTTTATTGTGTTTGTAGGTTGTGAAATTCCCATTCTCACCGGGTATTTCATCCAGATTTAATTTGATCCGCCAATTATTTCCGCAGCATGGAGGAATCGTCTCCAGATCCAAAATGTCCTCCTCTAATTCCTACCTGAAAATCCTCATTTTCTCCCACTTACTCCCCCATCCCCTGCAGTCCAAGATCAAAAGAAAAGTAATTAACAGCCCAGTCCAAGGGAATCGGGGAAGAACTGTGGCATTTTGGAAAAGGGTTTTGTATTCCCAGTTTCCTTCTCGGCTACTGTTCAACCACCAATTAATTACAGCCAGCTGCATTGGAGTGGATGCAAGGAAAGAAGGGACAGAGCCGGGTCTTTCGGGGCGGGCATCTTGGCACTATGTCGGGACCTTTGAGCAGAGCCTCCAATTGAAGCAAGGATTGGGAATGAAATGATAATGTAACTCTAAACCTGGAGTGGGGAATTATCCGAATCAAGTAAGGGAGAGACGCACCGTTGAAAAGGAGGATTCCGACTAGCGACAATGTCACCGCCGCTTCCTCTTCCACTTTCCAAACAGCACCAGTCTCTGTTGTGCATTTAATTAGAAGCACACTCTCAAGGCAAATGACTTTTATAACCGGATCCAATGACATTTGTCGGATTCGGTGACACGACTAATTCAAAAGCATTCCGCACATGCGCTACACATTCCAGGAGAAAAATAAATTCAGAGACATGAGCTTGTCCAGAACTTGAGAAACTGAGAAACTTTTTGGTACAGCTCCTGTCGATGACAAAAGAAAGCTGTTAATTGTTTTTTTTAAAGTTCAATTTGGGTCACTTTGCTTCCTCACTTTGGTCTTTCAGCGTCCCTTTTGAAATTAAAAGAAATTGTGGAGGGTAATGGCGTTTATGAATGGAAGGAAAGGGTGTGTTACTCTTACAATCTCCATTGTCCCTTTGATTCAAAAAAGACAAAGGCAGCAGGGGATCAGAATTTTATTCCTAATTATTTTACTATCATTAACAACTTACAATAGACACTCCACTTCCGGTCTTGAAAAAGAAACTAAAATCAAAAAATTAAATTCAAACTTCCATTTAAATCCAAGAATAGGAGCAGTTCCTGCTTGCTCTAATTCTGTACTTTTAGTTATCAACTTTTAGTTTATTTTTATCATTTTTAAGATTGATTGTAATGTGGATTGTAAGACAAGGAAGATAAATTAGTCACATTGTGTGGTGGCCCTTCGGTCCCTTTTGACTTCCAGAATCCTTCAATTCCTTCATTTTTCTAAAAGAAAGGAAGGTAGAATTATTTCAAAACACTTCTTCTTCTTTTATTTTTTAATCACTTACCTTGATTCAATTCTCACCTTTCCAAATTAGCTTTAGACGCCCCTCTGTGCCAGTCTCTGCCCAGAAAGTGTGCAAAATTAAGAGCCCATGTTTCCCACATTGTCTCCTTGTTCGTGCTCATGCGCAGAAACAATGCAGACTGGATTTATGAGTCCCTTTGAATGGATCCCTTTGCCATCCATCCTTTTCTTTTTTGATTATTTATCAACTGAGACTTCGGTCTTCTTTATCCTGATTACTCCCTGCCTCCCTCATTTTAACTTTTGATACTCGGCTTCCTTGTGAGCCATCAGTTGCACCTTTAGTCCAATTCAGTGATTCATCGCCCACTAACATGCAATTCAGGCTTTAATTCAGACAGTTTGGAACAACATCTTGGAAGTTTACCTTTTCGGTAAAGATGAAAAGCCACTGGCAGGAGGAGAATAAATCGAATTAAGACCAGGGGGAGTATAAAGGCCTTCCAAATGGGATCAGGAACAAAGTTTGCCAATAATTTATGCAATAAACACAATACGATGAAAGTATTCGGAATCCATTGGCGCATGAGCATATTTGGAATCCAACAACAAAGGAATCTGCGCCCATTGATTCCTAACCGCCCAGGATCTTTGCCTGAATGAGTCTTAGAGGAAAATTGAATTTAAATGAAACTGAGTTGGGCTGAGCTTGTTCAAATGATTTTTATCATTTCCAGCTTTTTGTGAAAGTCCTGCCTGACTTGTTCACTTTTGGCTGTTCATTGAGCGTCTGAGCTCATTACGTTTTCTATTTCGTTCCAGTTTATTTTCTGAACATAGCGGTGACATGAGCTTCCCTGTGGCGCTGTCCTTTTGCTGGAATCCAAGCGAAGCGTGTCTAAATGGAAGTGTCTAAATTATTTGTCTATCAATATGGATCCGCCGCTGGGAAAGGAAGGAGTCCATGGGCCAAGTCACGCTTGTCATCATCCACAAGAATTGTCATGAAACAGAGCACACACCTGGCCCTGCACCGCCATCATGGAAATAAAATGAAAAAATTAAGAAAAAACACAGTTACGTATGCAGTAGCTTTGAAAGTTTGAGAAGTGCACCGACATTACGTTTCTGGAAAAGAAGTGGACTGGCGACTCGGACACGAGGACTTTTCTGATTCCACTTTCTGTCTACCTTCCTCAGGTGATTTCCCAAGCCTCAATTTGAAGTGGGGTTTTTCGAATGTGTAGGAAATGATGGGCGGAAAGGAGCTCAGCCTCCGAGCCTCTGCTTGGTCCAATGGCGTCCTTTTTCTTTTGCGTCGAGGGCGGAGTTTCATTTCAAATGCCCATCTGAACCAAAGTCAAAATTTGTTCTCCGTGAGATCTCTTACGAAGTTGGAATTAGTAACTAAAAAGTATTGGGCACTGCGTAGACGCTACCATTGAGATCTCCGTCCTCCTCCAAAAGTGTCAAATACTTATAACAAAATCACACAAGTCAGCAACATCCTTCATATAAGTTTTTACATTGGAAAAAAAGTTCTGAACTGTTGAGTGCCTTCACGGATAAATACAGGACCAATTGGATAAGTTTTCGTGAAAGAACTGTGCATTTGAGAACAATTCCGAAATGGTCTTGATTTCCTGCCGACTTTGTTTATCGTCGAGTGTGTATTTTTAAATTGAGAAATCAAGTTTGTTCTAAAGATTGGAATTAATCTGGATACAGAGGAGGAGATGACTGTTACAAACATCGGGATGATGAGGCCATGCTTCACGGGATATCCCTTTCAAGGTAAAAATTAATCAAGAATGACTTGGACAAATTAGAAAATCAAAACAGGCACACAAATCAAACAAAAAAAACAAGTTTAGCATTACTTTCTCCGGGCGATGTGCAAAGAAGTGAAAGTTGGACTGCGCAGAGTGCCAGGTTCTTCTTACACCTCGGCGCATGACTTGATTCCAATTTGTTAAAGTATCCACTGCCCATCCTTCCTGATGCGAAGAGTGTTGATGTATTTTGATGATGTCTAGTTGTTAGTGGATAAAGTCGTTTGCCCGTGACGATGTCCTAGTTGACACCTTTTGGTCCATTGTTCTCCCGTTCCAGAAAGGAAGAGTTTTTCATTGTTTCCTCCATGTCATTGTTGCAGTTGACAATGGACGAGCGAAGCCTTTACTCGGGCACAATGAAGGCAATAGCCGTCTCACTTCCAAAGGAAAAAGATCAGGGACTTTGTCAACAATGGAGGTGACAAGAGGAACATAAAAGTCAACACGGAGCAGGAGAATAAATTTTAAATTAAAATTTCAAAGGTACAGAAATTGTGAAATGCACCTGAAATTAGGAGAAAGCATAATATTCAAGATATCCTAAATATATTCGGGCATTAAGAAATTATGTTTTTTAAAAAATCTGATTTCTAATCAGGCGAGAAATTGGAAGTTAATGGTGATCCCGTAGTGCTAAGAGATGATAAATCACTTTGGTTGTAAAAGGGGATGATAATCCCGAAGTGAGTCCGTTGATACCCGTGCAACCAAAGACACTTTCCAGTGAGCACAAAACACTCCTTGTAAAAATGTCTTTATGACTTGGGAAAAGTTGGTCTCTGATTTCGCATGTCATTTGTTTTTCCCAATCTCCTACCCATGTTCAGAGTCACAAGATTTACGACTGGAAGATAGTCATGGAAAATAAAGACGTTCGGAAGCAGAGTTGCATTGTGGAGTGAAGATGTGGGGCGTCTTGTCATCGCCTGACATTTGGACAACCTCCGGATCCCAAGGGAAACAGAAAGGTGTCAAAGGGGCCAAGAAAAGGTCACTCACTCTCTCTCTGAAATTCCAGGAAGGGAGATGGGAATGGAGGAACAAGTGTGTGTCACTTGGGTCCAAACCAAAGGGTCCTTTATGACAGAGTTACGGAAGAACCCTTTGACCTATGATCTCCGGAATTTTGAACAAGGGATCCCATGTAGCAAGTCATGTTCAGAATTTCATTTACACGGTGATAACATCCCTACTTTGGGAGATAATTTATGTCCTGCATCTACAACATGTGCTACCATCCCTAGAAGGTCGATGACCTTCAAAGGAGCTCCAGTATTCTCATCAAATCCATCTCCTTTTTTCGGCAACAAGGATCCAAAAGTGTCAACATAAAAACGGATCAGAAATTTTTCAAACTCACCAGCATGACATGAGCTGATATTAACGCGAGGAATAACAAAAATGTGTTTTAATTGCAGGACAGGGACGAGTGAATCAACTCGGTGGAGTTTTCATAAATGGCCGTCCACTTCCAAATCACATCCGACTCAAAATTGTAGAATTGGCAGCAGCCGGTGTTCGCCCTTGTGTGATTTCTCGTCAACTTCGTGTCTCGCATGGTTGTGTTTCGAAGATATTGAATAGATATCAAGAGACAGGTAGCATCCGTCCAGGGGTCATCGGAGGGTCAAAGCCTCGTATTGCAACGCCCGATGTGGAAAAGAGGATTGAAGACTACAAAAGGGAAAATCCAGGGATCTTCTCATGGGAAATTCGCGACAAGTAAGGCACAATTGGCACATTGTCTCATCAATCTAAAAGCTTCCTCAAAGTTCTTGCTATCCTACTGTAAATGTGGCTTCAATTAGTGATAGTAGAGCATACGGTGGATTCAGTTTCAAAGTGAAGCGCCTTCAAGGGTCCCAAGGGATGAGCCTGCCATAAATCTTTAGGGTGTCCTTATCTTTACAACGGATTCATCAACTATAAAACGCTTAAATGGAGTCTTGAACCTTACAAAGACAGTTTTCCCTAATGACAAATTAAACGAATTTCGCCGCTCCTGTCCCAAAGTAGTTCGAAGTCTTGGAAAATGTCGTTTTTGTCAATTATGCTCAGCCATTACTCGCACAGAGACACCACGTGCATTTGAGCGTTTAAATATTCACCGACGTAGGAGCAGAGCTGGCTTCATTTCGATTGCTAATTTATAAACCCATTTATTCAGAAGGAGGCTCTGATTTCATTAAGGAAAAGAATTACACTGCACATGCTCTCATCCCAATTGCACATTCTATATGACCTAATTGAGACTTTAATAAATTTCAGATTAATCAAAGAAAGTATTTGTGATCGGACGAGTGCTCCTTCCGTAAGCGCAATTTCAAGACTTCTCCGCGGAAGGGAAGGAGAGGAAGATGACAAAAAAGTTTTCGATGGTAAGGAAATCATAACTCTTTTTTTAATAGTAAAAAATCCCCGCGAAAATCCAAGTGTGAAAACCGATTGGGCTGAAAATGCAAAGGTAATGGCCGCAAGGGGTCCTTTTAAGGGCACTTTGAAGGGGCGGACAGTCACTGGAAAAATAGATTTCAAACATGCGAACATTAAGGTGGCGATACTTTATCGCATTTAGGAACACACACGTTAAAAGCTCCCGGCAGAATGCAATTGCAGTAGGGAATGCGCAATGGATTTTTTAAGATGTTGATGATGATGAGGAATAAATGTGAATATAATCCCAGTGCTCTTTCCATTTTCCAGGAATTAAGTGTTGGTTGTAAACAAAAGGACAAAGGGATTATTTTGGATTTTTGAAAAGAAAGAAAACAATGTTTCCAAACTAATTTGGACTGAACTTCCTCCTGGAGTGACGGAATGAAAGATTCTTTTTTGGGGAGAAAAAATGATGAGAAATTGTTGTTTTTCATTGATGCCTTTTTGGTGTAGACATCAGTGGATAATCACTTAAGGTGTCGGGCCCTTTATCCCAACTGGTGTCAGACTGACTAATGACCAAGGGACGAAAGCGGCTCTCCAGTGTACACTTAATTTGGTCAAACCCCCCACAAGGATGGTACAAAATCTCCCTTATTTCAATTCCCCTTCGATCCATCACTGGACAAATGTCAACTCCTCCAATAAATTCAGATCTCCGGTTATTTCCAGGTGACAAGAGCAGTGGCGGTGAGGCTTCAGACTGCGAGTCCGAGCCTGGAATTCCATTGAAGAGGAAACAGCGCCGGAGTCGAACGACATTCACTGCGCATCAACTGGACGAACTGGAAAAGGCATTTGAAAGAACCCAATACCCTGACATTTACACGAGGGAGGAGCTGGCACAAAGAACAAAACTCACAGAAGCCAGGATCCAGGTAACCTTAATGTCATCCTTCCTAAATTAAAAGTGGGGAATGACGATGCGCTCTGGATTTGAAACAATGGCCAACTGATCCCTTCAAGTTTTCCATTGAGCAGTGACTCTCAAAACACTTTTGAAAAGCAAGAGGAAACAAGAGCCAGTCTGAATCATCATCCTTGGCTTCTTTTTCTAAAACACAAAGAACTAGGGAATTAGAGGCTCATCGGCAACTTCTGGCCTTTTGAAGGCTCCCTTGTGCAAGTCACTCTTGTTATTCTCAACAAATGAAACATCCTTCTGCTAGCCAATCAAAGGGAGTCTTCTGAAAAAAGAACAAATGCGCATGTTCAGTCTACACTATAAAACATTCCATAGAGTTCACAGAGTCTTTAGCAAATTCCAAAAACTTTTCCCAATGTTTTGACGCACTGATAATAAAAGTCTCCACGCGCAATTATTTTTATGTGCTATGCTTATCCATTCATTCTGGAATTGGCAACGCTTGCAACTAATTCCGTGAGCAATGGGTTTTGCCGTGTTAGAAGAGTGAGAGATGTTAAATGTGAATTCAATTGTTGATGAGCGTAGTAAAAGGCGAGATAACCTTTGTGACCGTGACTAATTCTAAGTGGGACTTGAAGGCTTATGATGCTCAAGTGCTAAATCAATTATAAACGAATCAGTCAAAGACTCCAGAAGCTTAACAGAATTCCCATCACAAAATAATACAAAGTCTAGCTTAACCTTGCCTCAGTTTAGAATCCCTTCAACAAATCTTAGATGATTTATGACCTCCTTCTTTTGCATTGCAGTAAAATTCTTTGGATTTTTATTCTTCCAGGTTTGGTTTAGTAATCGTCGAGCTCGTCTCCGGAAGCAGATATCGAGCGGTGGTGGATCTTATTCTAACGGTGGAATGAGCATGGGGCTTCCTGTGTATCCTACGAGCACTTCTGCATATGGTGTCCTCCCGCATCATTCCCTTTCTGAACCACATTTTGGGACAACTGGTCAAAGTAAGGTCGAATATCAAAACCAGTCAGGTCACTAGTTTAATGCTGTGCTTTTGAAGGTCCCAGTGACTCAAGCCCGTATCTCACTAATGGAAGTCAGACTTTGACCTCCATTGGCTCAGGCGTTGGGAGCACTGCGGGGTCAATGGTGCCGATGTCCATGGGCATGTCCATGGGAGGTATGTCAGGGGGCTCAACTGGCTCTATGTCATCTCCAGGCACTACAAGCAGCGGAAGCTCAACCTCCTCATACGCTGCAGCGTTAGGGAATTCACTCATGAGCTCCTCATACGCATCTTCTCCGACACTCATATCATCACAGGTAAAAACATATAAATTCAGCCCACAATTCATAAGCTCCATTTGAAAACACAGGAAGAAAACGGTGCTTAGTCTTTTGCTGGGAATTATTTAAAATTATAATTGATGGCAGTCCTTGACTTTTTTTTTATTTGTGTCACTAAAAGCGTCGGAGCTCCCCTTCGTTGTGAGATTTTGTAGGATCATGGACTTGCATTTTTAGTCTCAGAATTTTATCCCGAGTTATCCAGATGCAATGTAAAATGCGTTTATTTTAGAAGGATTAATGCAATTGAAAGAGCATTTGACTTGTCAAAGTGACCCTCAATCAAACGCATCCCGATAGCTGAATCGTTATTGATTGATTGACCTTGATTTCAGGTGTCCAATGGGACTTCTCCGAGTGGGCTGAGTGGCTACGGCGGTCACCACCAGCACCACGGGATGCCAATGGAAGACGGCTGGGGTCCACTGAGCAGTCGGTCCAGCATGGTCTCTTCCCTTGGTCCCAGTTCGTACTCAACTTCCGGTCTCATGGGCCCAGTGCCTACAAGACATCAACCCTTTGGGATGGCAGGCTACGGATGGTACTAAGCTCACATGCGCCTGCGCACATACTCCACCCCTCACTCTGGGGTCACTCTGGGTCAAGCAACTACCATTTAGTTAACCACAAGCACAGACTATTACCATGAGGAAACTGCCTTAATGAAACAAGGCCTTCTTGTACAATTGGGTAGAATTTAGATTTATATTTTGCAAAGCGATCCTACCCTCTACAAGTCTTCCTAAAACACAAATATTTATTCTTCATTTTCAACTTTAGATTGAAAACCTCCGTTTGACTTTGTAAATGGACGGATTTAACGGCCTTTTCGTTTCCTCTCCGATGGACTTTGTGTACAACTTAACTGTTACCCTCAATCCTGTTTTGAATAATTAACTTAACTGTAAACCCCCTTCATGAGTTGTAAGTTACCTTCGTCACGTAACGATAATTTAAGGGTTCACCCATTTCTGTCTTGTAGTCTTATAAACTCAAATTCCAGACAATTGACAATAAACTCCAATCCAAAGATTCTAAAAATACATTGTCAAAACATGATTTTTATTCTACGCTCGAGTAGGCAGACGTTCGGCTGTGGGAGTCAAATTCGAATTTTTGCAATCTTATAGCCAACCGGAAAATTGGACGCCTTGAATTTTTTATTTTCTGAAAATCGAGATGAAAAACTGCAGGTCAAAATTCGAACGCCCTGTAAGGATTGTGTGCAAAAAAGAAGGTGAAGATTTTTGCATCACTTTTTGTTCCAAATTCTTTATTTTTATTTTTTTTTTGCATAGAATTTTATTTTATTTTGAGGATAGAATTACTCATGCCTTCAAGCGGAGAAATGACTGAAGGCGGCGTCTAAATTCTGCTGAAGAAGGTGTGACTACAAGACAATAAATCCACTCTTGCATCCCATCAACTAAAGGCATTTTTAGTACAACAATGGACACATTAACGGCTTCCTTCCGCTCGATTTTGACTAGCACAGAGCATCCGCAGAACTCCCAGGATTTATGCAGCTTGATTCTCAGGAGATCATGTCCCATCATCATGGCCCAATTTCATAAATCGACATTTCAACATTTTATTCCAAAAATTCAGAAATGTTTTAGCTTGCCAAGACGAAACGAAACTGCCTCAGCTGCACTGGAAATTGACGAACTTTCCCCATTATGAAGAATTTATTTGAAGCGATATGAGTCTCGTCGTCCCTGTGATGCTCATCATAGGTAGGCAATTGGTGGTAGTGTTTTCCATTTATAAAAAAAATGAAATTATTCTTTTCTAAATGCCCCTCCCTCGTTTTCCTCGTCGTCCAACCATGACTGAAGTTGTCTGTCCCATTTTCATGTCATGTCACCACTCACTCTTACTTACCCATTGTTGTCTAACAATAAAACACTCGAGGGTACAATGGTAATTTACACTAATAATAGAATGCCTGCCGATTTTCACTTTTTTTTCCTTCAATAGAGCACTGTCACGAAGGACAAAGTGGTCATGATGGCGACAAGATCACCTTATAACAGATACTGCCAACAATCAAAGGATTATTGAATAATTCCCCATATCAGACCAATGGGTTTCTGGATCCTCATACTGTGGCAGCGTGTCAATCGATTCCAATGGATGTCACTCCATTAACAAGGTTACCCAATGATTAATCTCAATGTTTGTCCAATACAAAATGGAGGGCATGGGGACACGTGCTTGGGATTGCCAGAGAGAATATTTCATTGTTCAAGGGAAGGGTGGGGGTACCTTGGTAGTCCATAACTCAAGAGGAAAACAATAAATAATAAGTCCTCTGCCACTTCAATTGAATAAGTGGGAGGAAATGGGTATAAAACGGATGATTGAAAAAGTTCAAACACATGTCACTCCGCCCAGAAAATGAAAACGAACACACGGGAAATGGAGGGGAATCACCTAGGGAAATGCCGACGAAGGCGACCCTTGCTCGGGAGACTTTTGAACGTTGAACGGGCTTTGATGAAGCAATTTTTAAACACTATGGCTGAGCTATGATGAAATTTTTTATGATTTTGATTGCCGAGTGCCAAAATGGAGGTTTCCTTTTCTTTTTGAGGCATGAAATCGAGGAATGGAGTCTTCTGTGGGAATCGTGATGTCGTTTTCCCTCGATCTCTTACAAAGTTACAAGTCATGCGTAGCAAATCCTGGGATCCTTCTGAAGTGTGAGACTAGAAATATAATGACGAAGGAATTAACTGCACAAATCCCAGGAGCACCACAACCCAGCCACCATTTTGCAAAGCTCAATTTCAATATCCTATTCTTCCTAGATTTGTTTTATTTTGGGACATAGGATTCAATTTGTCCACTTCAATGAGCCATGTCCACTTTTACTTGACATCAAGCCCGCCTTCCTAACATAACAACCAGGGTGGTCGGCCTGCCTCGCTTCAATTCCAAACACCCGGAACACCCTCCTACCAATTCATACGCAAAAACGAAACTGCAAAAACCTGCAGCGGTGTAAACAACGACCAGGATGATTCATGTCATCCGCTTGCAAGGGAATCGTGCTGTTGGTTTAATTGTTGAATAGTATCCTAAATTTTGTTTTGTGTATGGTTTATGATGTTGACATGACTAGGTAGGGTGAGCTCCTGATCAGGTTACACCAACCCCACGTGTTCCAGTCTCCCCTTTGGAATGTCAGCAGAAGCGACAAGCAGTCTGGCTGAAAAACAATAAAACACAGAGATCCATGTAACACTGATTTAATTACACTCTTGCCCTTCATCCGCTAAACCACAAAAGCCAGGGGCCTTTGTACTTAAGCGAAGACGCTCTTCTGACCCTAGTCAAAGTCAATTCCCATAGTCACTTTCTTCCACAGAAATCGTTAAACAACTGAATTATGAATCCTGACAAAGGGACTGATAAAGGGCTGAAAACATCGTACAGACAAGCTTCCGTTGACGCGCTTTCTATGATTACAAATAGACGCCTATCCTGCGCTATCGCTATCGTGCGCTGCCTGTCCTGCAGGCCATCCAGGCCTGCGCGTGGCTATGGTTACTCCACTCCATGTCATTTTAATCGCATTTCTACGAATTCATGTAAAATTAAGAGCTTTGTGATTTGTAATTAGCGAGAAACCCTTATAGCGGTAGGCGACATGCATTTTAGAGGGTGCGAGGGGGGATGGTTTTTTTGTTCAACGTAAATATTAAAATCAAGTAGAATTCAATTAGAGTTAACAACTACATTAAACACAGTTAAGTCAAAGAGATATTACACAATGCGTATTCGTGTAGCTTGACCTTAAAAGGTCAAATAATGATCATTTGGTTTGGGGATGAAAGACATTTCCGTAGTAAATTGCTTGTTTTTAACTTATTTGTATAGGGATGGGTGATACCCTTGTGAAGGCCATTCCCTGTGTCATCTCATGTGATGACCTTTGAATGTTGAGTAGTTGATTGTTAATTGATTGTTAGTACTTGGGCGTCCCCTTGTTCCTACCGAGGGTATCAGAGGGTATGAGCCACCAAGTTCCTTTGGGTTTCTTAGAGGGAGTCTCAAAGGAATAGAAAAACAAACGGAAGAAATACTCAACAGGGAGTGATTAATTGATTGATAATTGACAATTCAGCAGTTACCAGTAGCTCCATAGTCCACCGGATTAATAATGGAGTCCAGTCACAAGGGATCAAAGGTCAACAATTGACAATTAACCAAATGTCAATCCATTCTTATAATATCAAGGGTACTTAATACAATCACTAATTGGTAAGTTCAATTCAATTACTTTTGTTACTTTTTCATGGTCAGAGGGGTTGGGTGGTATTGAATTCATTTGGTTGAATTGAACAGTTAATTTAATCAGTGAAGGACATTTTACTTTCCAACAATGCCTCGGTGGCTGGATTTATTCCACGATATCCTTTAGCAATCGTTAGAGTAATTCCCATTCTGTGTTCTGTTGGATTCACAAGGTTTAGTTACTGACATTATGATTAGTTTCTGTTGTTTGTCATCAAGTGACTAATTAAATGTTTCTTTTGTTTCAGTAATGGGGGATGAAATGCTGCATCATGAGCGCGAGTCCAGCAGAGACGGGGCTTCGTCTATCCTTGGAATGACCATGCTCCAGGAACCAGTCGTGGAAGAGAAGGTTAGACATGCGCTGCTTCTAACGACACCTAAATCGACGCTGCCTCATCTGCTGGAATGAAAGAAATACCATACGTAGCCGTAGCGGTGGTGGTGGTATGGACAAAGGAGTGACGTCGATAGTACCATGTCCTGTGTTGACTGGATAGACATTTAATTAAGCATTTTTACATGGTCCACATGCTTGTCTGTTCCGTACCCAGTTTCAAATCTCATCTCGTCAGAGTAGATCCAGCTTGCCTCCAGTGTCGTCATGTTCGAGGAATTCGAGAATCATGAAGGAAACAGATCTCCAGGAGAGTAACAAAAGAAGATGGGGTTTCAGCAGGGCGTTTCATGACTCTGTTTTAGGCTGTGTGAAGTAGGTTGTTATTTGACAGTCAGAGTTCATCCGGGGAAGGTGGCTTACTCCACTCACCTCCTCTAAGGAGGTCATCGCAGAGGTCATGGGCTTGTTCAATTTACTCTTACGCAGGGAAGCAGTGGGTGCTAATAAGAGGAAAGGAACGACCAGCAGGCCTTCATCGCGCACAAAGAAAAGACGGGTTCGTTTCTGTCAATTTGCAAATCGTCGTGAAAGCATGCTAAATGCAAACGCACACAGACATCCTTTCTGTTTGTTTTTGGTTTCATGTTTGAGTGTGTAAGGGAGGGGGCCCTTGTCTCGTTTGTTTCATTTCTGTTTGTAAAAACCTGTTTCCCTCATAAGGTATTCTGGTCACCAACAAGTGCCTTCTGACTCCTTTGAGGCAGTTGGATTGTTGTAGTTTTTCATTGTCTTGCTCATCCCTTTGGAATGTCAGAGATGCATCTCCCATCCCTCCCGGCACAATTCAGCAGCTCCTTTTCTCACGTCTTAACACCAAGGGCACTTCATTTCCCTAATCCTTGGCACTGGAATGTGTAGCCAGAGAACGTGTGGTTCACTTGGGCGGTGGTCACTGCAAGAACTGTGTCGCTTTCTTTAGTTCCTAAAGTACAAAATGCCAGGCTTAAATGGTGTTTCTCAGGTCGGGTTTTATTGGCAAATGTGGCACATTTTTAACCGGTGTTTTTTTCTTAGGCTCCGGATCGAGTTGCATGGGAGTACCACAGCGTGAGCCTGAGTCGAGTTCCAGGATATGGATTTGGAATTGCGGTGAGTGGAGGAAGGGACAATCCACACTTTGCAAATGGAGATCCTGCCATTGCCATTTCAGACGTGCTCAAATCAGGACCAGCAGAAGGAAAACTGTTGTAAGGATTCCTTCTTTAGAACATTTATTTAATAGCTAGATATTGCCGCAGTAATAGACTTCTCTTCGTAGAGTTAACGATCGTATTTTATCTGCCAACGGAGTTTCCCTGGAGAATGTTGACTACGCCACTGCTGTTCAAGTCCTCCGTGACAACTCCACTGTTCAATTAGTAGTGAAGAGAAGAGTCTTGCTTCAACCAGAAGTACAAGCCTTTCGCGTGAGCCTGAGCAGAACTGGAGGCGCTGGACGAAAGAGCGGTAAGTCTAAAATAAAAATAGACTTGCAACCCATTGCTTACTTGAATGGGAATATTTCTAGATTTCGGATTGAATCTCTCTACCAAATTGTACATAAAAGACTTGCATATTAAGACGAGTAGTTTACAAGAGGGAGATGTCATAGTTCGAATCAACAACACATCATGTGATGGGATGAATTTGAAAGAGGCCAAGAAGCTGATTGAGAATACCAAGGACAAGCTCCAATTGGTGGTCAAGCGAGAGGCGTGCCAGTCGAGTGGAGTTGGGGAGCGACAACAGCCACTGCTCTACTCTAGTCAGAACTTGTACGTACAACCACCAAGGAGAGCGAGCGAAGCGTTGCTTCCGCAACGAGGTGATCTACAGCCTCTGCCGCCGCCCCGCCCTCCACCACCACTTGAAGGTAACACAAATTGGAAAGACAGAGTTGAAGCTGATTTTTTGTTTTGTAATAGATTCAATGCCGTCTGACTACTACAATCCGGGTCAGAGCCAAGGAGGGCCCCGTGTAATTTCTTTCGTGAAACAAGGCCCCCTTGGGATTCGCCTTGCCGGAGGGAATGCAGTTGGGATTTTTGTCACAGCCGTTCAACCAGGTTCACAAGCCTTCGTCCACGGTCTCTCGCCTGGAGACAAAATCTTGCAAGTGAACAACAAGGACTTAATCAGTTTCACTCGTGAAGAAGCAGTTAATCTCCTCATGTCATTGAATGACGAAGTGAAGCTTCTGGTTCACCACAATATCGTCGAGTATGAGAATGTCATTAGCAAAAGCCTTGGTGACTTTTTCTACATCAAGACGCAGTTCAGCTACGAAAAGAAAGGGGAGCTTTGTTTCAAATTCGGTGACATTTTTCAAGTAACGGATACTCTTGTGAACGGGAGCTTGGGCTACTGGGGAGTTATTCGATACACAAACGGGGAAAAGGGCGTCGTTCCTAACTTGGTGAAAGCTACAGAAATCTCAAGTGGGTCCAAGGCGATGGACGGAAGCAGAAGTTTCTTCCGGAAGAAAAAAGAAGTTGTCAAATTTGATCCATACGAGAGAGTGGTGCTGAAGCACCCTGGTTTCATGCGGCCTGTTGTAGTACTTGGATCCATTGGAGACATTTCAAGGGAAAGACTCACGCTAGAGCATCCTGATGTATTCAGTAGTCCAGGTAAAATACCATTAAAATAAAATTGAACAGAAATGTAAAAGTATACAAGTATTCTTGTGCTCTAGCTCAAGATTCTCATTCGTCTAAAATGATCAAGATGTCTGCCATACGGGACATAATCAGTCGTGGTCAGCACGCAGTTCTGGACGTCAGTCCTTCTGTGGTTGAGAAATTAAATTATTCTCAGCTCTATCCAATTGTTGTCCTTGTGAAAGTTGACAATAAGAAGAGCTTGAAGGAAATCAGAGGCTTGAAAGGTGGACATGGAACGCTCTTGGGAAGGTTAGGCAAATATATATTTTTTTTCGATGTAAAATTGTTGATATTTTATAAACTGTTGGGTTTTTTCAACGTGTAGAAAATCCCCCCGTAAGTTGTTGTCAGTTTCTTCCAAACTGGAGTCAACTTGGGTCCATGTCATCACCAACATCCTTTCCGTGAGTTCAGATGACAATTGGCTGAGGAAGGTCAAAGAGGTCATTGACAAGGAGCAAGGGAGATCCATTTGGGTCGCAGAGGAGAGCAAGGTGAGGTTTCTAGTTCCTGTGCTGGGGTTTAATATGGGCGTTTTCGTATAACCGGGTTTTCTCCACGACGCAGGCGCAGACTAACAATAATTATCTAACACCGGTTGACTCCTACAAGCCTTATGAGGAGCCAGTCGCCTCCTGGGAACCTTACATTTAAATCCTTCTCTTTTCAAACTTCCGTCCAACTTCCTTCCGCTTTTATTTTGTGATTAGCTTAGCTTCCTCTTTGTTGCTCGTTTTAGTTGCTTAGAAGGCTTAATTCGTTTGTTTTTGTTATTTTTCCTGTACTTCGTTTAGCCGAATTCCTGTTCTGATGATTATGTGTTTCCACTCCAACCCTCGCTCCGCAATTCGTATGCCTCTTCCCCCGAGTCCGATAATGAAACAGAGAAGGATCATGTCAACGGGAAATCAAACTCACAAGGGACTGGGGTCGAATTACCAAACTATAACGAACCACCTGCCTACTCCATCAGCTCACAACAGTATGACAAGCAAGGCCAGCAGGTAGGCACTTATAGTTCCAAGCCCTTTATAACTCAAACTAAGTCACTGGAATTATTGTGTTTCAGGAAATGTACCCGCTGCTGCCAATCAGTTCCTCTCAGCCAATCCTTGACAAGAGTATTCACCTGGATCATTCTCCGCCTGACTCACCCATGTGTCCACCGCCGCACGTTGACCGAAGCAACAAACCCAAATCCGCCACTGAAAGGTTATTCGGGGACTACGGTTCTCGTGACACGATTGAGCGCGTGTCTAATGGTCATCATACTAGGAAAGGGAATAGCCACCAAGCGAACTACGAGTCAAGGACGTATGATCAGCACGACGTGTACAGGTTCACTCGCTCCACCGCCCAGCCACTGGGCAGAGAAAACAAAGGCAGCTACAGGTAAACACAGATTTCAAGTCGGGAGAGGCAAAAATAGGAATTCACATTTTTTATTATTTTGTTCCAGTCCGTACAGAACGTTGGAAGATGGGAACGGAAATGGACAGCAGTTGTACAATAACTATAAAAAGGAGCCCAATGGAGGATCCTTGGAGCACTACAATTACAGGGACATTCAGGAACTGAATTCGAAGCAATACCCGGGCAGCCCCTTTAAACCTCCTGGAGAAGTTGGATATCCCAAGGCCTCTGGAGACAATCAAATCTACAACAGCCTGTACAAGGCTCACTACAGTCCATACAGGGGGCTGGATAACAATGGAAATCCTTATGGAGACTCAGACGGCCCCTACAAACCACCGCCACCCCCCAAAGTAAAGCCCGTCCCACCCCCAAAACCAACGAAACCCGCCAGGACGGATTTGATTGGTGGTGGAAACAATTCTAGCTTCTACCTCAATGTTCCCGTGAGCATGGGGAGTCGAGGGATTTCCGCATTTGAAATCTACGGGAAGGAATCCAGGTAAGATTAAAGCTAGGCTTTATGTTTCTCTCGCCTAGCTTTTTGCTTCTGACTCTGCTTTATTTTTCTCTGCAGCCGGGGCAAGGAGTCTGTTTCTGCGGTGGTGGGTCCAGAGCTAGGTGGAACATTGGAATGTGGCGGGGTTAAAGTGTCTGTGCCGCCTGGTGCTCTGCTATCTCCTCAAGAGATCCAGCTCACAGTCTACAACGAGGCGGTCGAAGGTCAAGGATTGCTCAATCAACGCTTACAATTTTCATGTCCTTTAACACTTTATTAGTTGATTACAGTATTATAAGCATATTTCATTTTGCTACAGGTAGCGGACGCCAACTCCTGAGTCCCGTTGTGAAACTTTCTCCAGAAGGATTGAAATTCCGTATTCCCGTGGAGCTGCTCCTTCCGCACTCTTACCCTGTACAGAAGTTTGAATCTCTTTGCTCAAGTAATGGAATGGAACCTTACCTCAACAATTCCAAACATAGTCTTCGAGATGATTCCACTGTGCGCCTCTTTCTGGACAAGTTCTAAATGTTCTAAAGGCCAAACTGAACCATTTCTGTGCCAATATTATCTTAAATGACAACTTGCTGTTTGGTTCTTTTGAGAGCAACAACTCCATTTCTATCCGCCCGTTTTAATTAATTTTAAACTTTCATGAACTGACTGACAATCATCAACTGGGAACAATGAAGTGCCTTTTAATATTTAGATTAATTTTTATTTAGAGTATTCCGAATGTATATCCTCCGCAAAAGTAAAGCTTATTTATCAGAATGTGGGATGATGGGGAAACTTATTGTTTAATTTTCTTGATGGAGGGATTTGTGTGATGGCTGTGCACGGTGTCATCCCCGCCTCTGCCATTTCCCAAAATGAGTTCCAGTTCCCTCCATGCTCTCTCTCGAGCAGCATGTCAGTGGCTGCTTTCTCTTAATGGGATTAACCCCTTAGTAAATACAAACCTTTTAATTCAATTAGCAAAGTGTCTAATTAGTTTCCAGCATGAACGTTAAGCGTTCGAGCAGAGGGGAAGGCGAGCAAGGGAAAAGAAGAGAGCGACAACTCCGAAGCGTTTCTTTTGGGCTTCCTCTCAGGTCAGAGGGCAGAGCTGGTTCCTCTAGAATCCGATTAGCACAGGTAAGTTTCTTTTTGTTGTCTATAAATAGAGTTGTTTTGTATTTTGTTTTGTTTGCAATTTATGACTGAGTGATGGGAGAAGTCAGTCAAAATGTCATTTGAATTTGGATTATGAGGAACAGTCAGGCGACAGTGCGTGTCTAACCCAAACTTCTAATTTACTCACCCGTCTAAAAGACCGTGGAAGTTGATGAGTGGAAGTACATAAAACAAAACGCTTCGAGGGACCCACATGCAACGGAACTGTCACCAAGCGCTCATGGTGGTGACAGTTTTTATAAAAACGAATTATAAACACACCATGAAATTCTTTGTTTAAGAATGGCTCGGTGGTTGAGGACGTGCTGGAATTCTATGTTTGCAGTCCAACATTCATGGCGTCTCTTTGGTTGAAATTCCCATTCATCTTCAAGATTGGGGAACATGGAGGACTCAGGCCACCATTGCTCCGGGAGGTGAAGATAACCCCATCCACTTGGAAAATATGCTGCTTTAATGCGACATATATTCCAATTTTAATTTTGCCAAGGTTTGCTTCGAGCGTGGTTGGAAAGACTACGATGACCTCCTGGAACAAGACCATTCAGAAACCAATCCTTCCACTGCCTGGAACATTTGGTGGTCACATTCCAACTTCACTTCTAAAAGCATAGGGACTTTTGCATCTTGGCAGCTTACCAATCGAACTGATAAAAGCTTTGGCTTCACGTCCAAAGACATTTGCACGAGGTACATCCGTCGCCTCCAAAATACTTATGGAGAAGTCTACGACTTGTGGTAGGCACAAATCAACATAAATTCGTTCCAAATGTAGACTAACGGATGGGTGTGTTGCAGCCCTCTAACTTTCAACGTTCCTTCTGAGTATGCCAAACTATGTGTTGAGCACACGAAACGGAAGTCTCGGGCTTTCTGGAATTTTTGGGACCGAGCGCATTACATTGGAACTCCGATCCACAAACCGTTAGACATTGAAGCACAACCCATTTGGATATGCAAACCTGTTGGGAAGAGTCAAGGGAAAGGAATACTCGTCTTTGACGTAAATGAAACACCCCTAGGATTTGCTTTTAGAGTTCATTGACCTTATTTTTATCTTGTTCAGACTGTTACAAACTTGACGTACAGCTCACGCTCAGTGGTGCAAGAGTACATCACCCGACCTCATTTGATTGGAGACTACAAATGGGATTTGCGCCTTTATATTTGTATCGTTAGTTTTTCTCCACTGGTCTTTTACACGTACCGTGAAGGCCTTGTTCGTTTCGCTACGAATCCCTTTGACCTCAAGAACTTGAACAACCCCTTTGCACACTTGACAAACTCTTCCCTCAACAAGCTCAGCCCAACCTACTTTAAAAACAAAAGGGGCATTGGAAGGGGTGAGAAATCCATTGCTCATGTGCAGTAACCATTGGGATTTTTATGGATGCAGGTTGCAAGTGGACTTTACGGAAACTTCGGCGGTATTTCCACGACAAAGGAATCCAGGACTGGTTCTTGTGGCAGAGGATTGCGGCCATTCTCATCCTCACAGTGGTTGGAGACGCCGTTTCCATTTTCAATAACTTTGCACAAGCTGCCAAAATGAAAACGTTTTTCCTCATGGGCTTCGACATATTGGTAGACAGGAATTTCAAACCAGTCCTGGTTGAGGTAAACCAGAGCCTCATTGAGTTTTAAAATTAAAACAGTATTGTTCTTCAGGTGAATTCCAATCCCAGTTTGAGCAATGATTGTGAGGTTGATCGCCTTGTAAAGAAGCCCATGCTCCATGACCTCTTTGACCTCCTCAATCTTCCTGATGGAAGAGAATTCCAAAGCTATTTGGACTCCAATCCAATCTTTTACAAGAACTCACCAACACATCCTATCTCTCGCAAAGGCTCTTTTGAGCCTTCTGACGACTGGAGTGAGGACACTTCAGAAGATTCTTCATTGAGTGACTCCTCTTCAGGCATTGACTCCATTGGTCAAAGGTCATCGGAACAAGTGGATAAGAATACAAACAATAATGCATCTTCACCAAAAGATGTTCATTCGGTCGTTTTCCACAAAGGACCACCCTCTAGTTTTAGAGATTTGGTGAAATACGTTGGAGAAAATGGAGAGACCGTGTCTTGCGCAGGTGCATTGCCAGCAAGCCTTTCACTGGAAAAATCAAACTCCGGCTGTAGGCGTGGCAATTATCCAATTTTCGTGTCTCTTCCCATCAAACGTGAGCTGTTTGTCATCAACGATTGATATTCAATTCTTTCAATTTCTTGCAGGCTTGCAATGCCGACGTCATTTGGCTTGTAATTCCTCTTGGTCTTCAGGAATGACCTTGAGACCTCGAAACTGGAAAACAGAAGCATCCCCCAAAATCGGAAATTGGGTTAGAATCTTCCCTTTCAACAAGGACACTGAGAAACTAGCCTCTGCAGGGAAGGCATTCGACGTCAAAGAAACAATTACGCAAGTACAAGAATTCCTTAAAGTAGCTGACCAGCTTCGAAAAACTCTGCAGAATACAGCAACTTCCGACAGGCCACTGGATGAAGTGTTAGTGCGGAAACTTCAATTAACAACGCGACCTTGGCATCCTCCGAGCGGCCTTGGGAAAACACCTCGTTTTTAAAATCCAACTGCTGTTCCTTACTTTTAGAATTAATAAAGTCTTTTAATAATGTAAGAACTAAACAACTCAAAGAACAAGGACCGACTTGTATTCGGTCAAGTCCTCCAATTGACTTTTGAGATTGGCATTTCTTCCCCAGGAGACCAATATGTTAAGTGACTTTTTTCTTCTCTATCAGACTACTTGAACCAGGCTGTGGAACTGGCTCTTCCTCTCCTTCGACTGGACTTGGTGTAGGTGGTGAGAATATCTTCATCAGTCCTTTCCACATTAGGAGAAACCAGTAGATTTGTGGGGCAACAGCAGTCACCCAGATCAACTTCCAATGAAAAGGGATGGACCAAATACCCTAAGAAATTATACCAAACGTTAAGAAAACAATTATTAATCAACTGGATCGCAGCGTGACTTACCATGATCACATTTGAAAAGTTATTTTGCTGACTGTATAGCCAAGCAGCGTAAGCCACACTGAGAATACGGAAAATGGGGAAAGTAAAGAGCATCAAGACTCCGTTAAAGACATACAACGGATGGTTTTTCATCTGCAAATTGAAACAAAATTCAGCATCCATAATACATAATTAACCAGTTAATTTAATCACCTTCAGTTTACTAAGGATAAAACGGAGAGATACAAATGGCGTGCTACACTCCATCATGTAAATGATCCCCACAAAGAAGTCACCAGGCTCCACCTTGTCTCGGAAAAACTGTGAACCCCATGGAAGAAACGTGATATATTTTTACATTCTTCATCTAATATTTTTTTAACTTACCACAATCAGTGTCCATCCGACTGGAGCCATGATCATGTGATGGATAAAGATCACTGGTGACTTCCTGATGAAGCGTAGGAACTTTACAATGCCAAGCTCATGTCGTTGTGAGTCGGGGAGTTTATACGTGAATACGTAAAACATGCAAAAAGTATCATACACGAAATACGGTATCCCGAACCACGCGTAGACAATTGACATAGAATCAGTGGAGTGTAGTACGTCATGTGCTGTTGAAAAAATTAAAAACAAAAATAAGTTTTTATAAAGTTAAAATTATAAAAGATGGACCTGTGTTGACGCATATAATCCATCCAGAAACCCCGGCGCAGATAGCTTGCAATGATGAAACCACTCTGAAAAAAAAGACAAAAGAAAATGATATTAATATCTTCTAAAAGATTTCTGGCAGATTAGACAGATTTTAAGATGAAGGGATGGATGCGCATTCAGCTTTTCAAAGTGAAAGTCGAAAAGCCTTTATCATTAAACTGTTACGTAAGATTAGCCGCATCCTCACGTCAAGAGTAAAACTTCATGGAAAAGTGAAAGGCACTCAAGCCTTGTTCAAGTCTGTCACTCTGCTACAGAATTGAATGCTACTAGAATGACGGAGAGACCGGAAACTGTTAATAATAACAAAGACCCGTTGTTCATCTTACTTGTTACAAATATCCACGGTATCCTTGTCTGTTAGATTGTACTTGACAGTGGCCGCTTGGCCTGCTCTTGTCTTCCACCAGAACCGTTGGAGCAGGAAAGATATTGGAAAAATCACTGTTCCAATGAAGAAGAGGAGACCGGCTTCCCAGATTCCTAACTTTGTCATTTTCTATTTTTTGTACGACCTTAATTTATTCAACCAGCGTCTTGAGATGAGTAGCTTTGTTGTACGACCGATCTTCAATTTGGCACGTTAGTTCAATGACACGTCAGTATTTCGTTGGTCTTTGAGGATGTTCCAAAGGTATTGCTAAATGAGCCAGTTATGAAGCTTCTCCGAAGGACTGAAGACGCGGAAGACTCTTTAGGTTGATGCTAACGGCACTTGGGGGTCAAAGCACAGCATGAGGTTAAAGGCTACAACAGCATCGTTTTCAATCGTCTTGTCACGCCCTCCCGACAGTCAACCACAATTTCAAATCATTCGTTGTATTTTATTGAAAAGTGCCAGGACTGGTGGGAAGCACTACAGCAGGTTGGTTACCTGTATGGAAGTCAAAGGTACTTGATTAATACCTTTATTTCTGTCTCCGCCTTTGGTTCTGACTGACTTACGTGTACATAATACTTTGCAAATCCAATAATCGATCCAGAAAGTGAAATCCAATATGACCGGGGCTGTCTTGTAAATTCAGCATGGGTTGGAGAAGAAGTCTTAGCTTAAAAAGTCCTTTTTCCTGCAGAGAGGTATGAATAAATCAAATCACTGAATAATGAAGAGGTCATAAAGCCCAAATAACAAAGCTATGCCACGTACACCTCCTCTTGTAATGTCTAAATTATACCTTTCTTAGGACTCTGACAATAAGAAAATTGGACAATTACTGGCGAAAGGCAGGCAAAAGTTTATAAGTTTAGTTAGTGGCGTGATCATAAGTTATTGCACCCTCGGCACACCGGAATTGGATGAAACGGCGTTCCTTACCTTTTATCCTGTGTCTGGTGCCTTGATGACTGTTGACTGTAATTGATGTGAGTTGTGTGTCAAACGGAGGTCAAGAGCCCCTGCCCTGTCCACGGTACCCGGAATTTCAAACGACCGCACCGTGTGCGATCAGTTCAACGGACAAAGCAGGACTGGGCCAGGAGGAAAGGAGGAGAAAATGGTAAATGTGTCTGGAAGCAGAAAGGCTCCTTTCCGTCAGCAGTCAGGAAAATACTAGCTAGCAGCTAGCAGCAAACTCTTAACAGTACGCTCCAGTAATATGCCGCTGCATAGCAAACTCCAGCAGCAGCAGCCTAGACCATCCGCGAAACATTCCTCACAAGCTGAATTGAAAATCAATCCCAAAAGAGGATATGACCAAAGTACCCCTTAGTATCTTAGTTGGATTAAGTTTTCCTAGGTGTAGGCCCTTTGGCTTAGGTAAGGTGCCACTTCCGCGAAAGGTCAACAGATTATACGGAAAGTCTAAAATCATCTAGGCTGTTGACTACTGACGGAATACTGCTGACGTAATACTGCTAGCGGAATACTAGTACCGTGCGATTGTTTAACCACTGATCAAAGGCCCCTGCTACGGCCTCCCAACAGGGACCAACGGGAGGCCAGGGTTTTTCTGGTGAAAAGGTTTTACTGTACATACTTTTGGGTGGATCGCACGGTAGACATAAACGGCGCATACTGATGGCGGAACGGTGCCGAAGCAGACAAAAATAAACTGGAATTCCACATTCCCAGCTACGGAAAAAATTGACAACGAATCAGTAATTAGCTGAGTATAAACAATTACTGAATTAAGATGTGATGTGATTTATTATTAAAAATGTGACTGCATTATTGATGCATTATTAAAGCGTATTGCAGCCTTGTTTTCCTGCAAGAACACTTATTATGTTATTATAATTAACCATTTAACATCCCTGAAGCCCGCTAGTGTTTCCAGCAGTACAATTAATTAGTTTTGTATTTTAAAATCAATTGTGTTCCAGTGCTTGGAGAATGTAAATTCTGGGCGCGATCCCGCCTGGGGTCGCTATGCGCAGCACTTAATCAGCTGCGATTTGTTGTCGGCTTTCTTCAGAAATTATTGCACTTAACCCAATTGAATAGCCTGGGTTGTTTATTACTTGAACCTATAAGAAGTGACAAAGTCCATCGAAGGCTGTCAACCTTTCCACAATTCTGCGAACGTAAGGTCAATTTGCCCATAATCCTTTTCTAAGACTTTGATAATTAAATAGTCCCATTTGATAGTGTCATTGAACCAGGAAACGAAGTACAAATGCTAGGAACTGATGTCAGTAATATCCTTTTGTGTCCTGGTGATTGAATTGGTGGACGGAGATAGCACCGCTCGATCCATTGAGTCGTTGACCTTCACCTGTAAGACAGTGGCAGCAGTGGCTTAAATTCAAAGTCTCATTCCTTGTTCTTTCTTATCAGCTAAAGTATACGAGGAAATGACGTCCAAAGGCAAAGGTGTAGCTGTCCAGACGTCAAAGGGCAAAAATGGAGACCAGCGAAAACCCCAAGATGTGACTGTGGCCACTTACGCCTCGGTGGTGTGCCCTGCTGAGAAGAATTCAGACAAGGGGTCCGATGATGAAAAAATTACAATTGAAACCAAGCACTTTGAATCTGGGAATCCATTTGTAGAAAACACAAAAGGGATCATGCATCTGTACAAAGACAAGTGAGGGACTGTAGTCAATTGAAGGAGCATCGTATCTAATTTCTATAATTGTTTTCCAGTGAGCGTCTATACATGGAACCTGGTTGTACAGCTCCACGTTCTGAAATGCTCTGTGTCTTGGCCATTCCAGGTACAATTCCTTGTACTGACTTCCTCTCCTTTGTCTCTCCCTTCAAGGGAAACATTGAGCAAATCAAAATCATCCGTGACAGCTCACCCAACAGTTACATGGCACTTCTCAAGTTCAGTGAACAGGCAAGCTCAGCATAAGTTATAAATATAATTTTTGGTTAACTGTGGAAATTGTAGAGTGGTGCCGACACGTTTTACACGGAATACAACGGGAAAAAATACAATTCATTCGATGAGCAAATCTGTCTACTCGCCTACGTCTCCAGAATTGAAACTCTGAAGCAGAGCGATGGTGGAGGAATTCCACTAACTGGTATATTTTAAAGACTCTAACACAGACAGAAATGAATAATTTTTTTTGTAAAGGCCACACGGAGTTACCAACTTGTCCAGTTTGCTTGGAGAGGATGGACGAATCTGTGGACGGCCTCCTGACTATTCTCTGCAATCATTCTTTCCACACTAGTTGCTTGGTGCAATGGAGCGATAATGGGTAATTGCTTCTCTCCTTTGTTAATTTCTGTTGTTTTGCTGATGCCCTGTTTCCATTTCGCAGATGCCCTGTGTGTCGCTACGTCCAAACTCCAGACATGGTTATGACGAACGTCTGTGCTGAATGTAATTCCAAAGACCAACTCTGGGTCTGCCTCATCTGCGGGCATGTTGGCTGTGGTCGTTACATTCAAGGTCACGCTTATAAGTAAGTAGTGGCTCGAAATCACATTTAGCTTTTATGTATGTTCGATTTTGACATTTTTTTTAGACATTTCCGTGAGACTGACCATGCGTATGCGATCCAGCCTGATAACAACCGCGTTTGGGACTACATTGGTGATAACTTTGTTCATCGCCTCTTCCAAAGCAAAGGGGATGGGAAGCTCGTGACCTCTAATCGCAGAGAAGGAGATTCGTCTGGATTTGAGCTAGAAGAAGCAGAGGAAAAGGTGGACAACATGCAACTGGAATTCACACACATGCTCACTTCTCAGCTGGAAGCGCAGCGAAATTTTTTTGAAGGAAGGCGGAAGCAGGATGAGGCCGAGAAGGAGGCAGAACTCCAGGCTGTGATAGCTAAACTGGAAATCCTGGAGTCAGACAAGGCAGAATACGACGAAAAAGTCAGGGAACTGACCCGCGAGAAGAGAGACATTGAGAAAAAAGTAAGGGACCTCATGGAAATGGGAAATTCATGGAACGTGACTTTTATGACATTTGTTTTAGCTTTCAAAAACAACTACCAGATACGAGAAGACGCTTGAGAGACTGAACGAGCAAGTGACGATTTCCAACGGGATGGTTGATGACCTGAAATACTGCAAAACGAAACTGTGTGAAATGGAGAAAAAGTACGACGAGCTCCGTGGTTCGACTGAAGGAGAAATCAAGGAGCTTCAGGAAACAATCCGTGACCTATCCATTTATATCGAGACGGAAAAGGTCATTGCAGACTCTCCTTTGGCCAAAGAGGTTCAGCAAGGCTCCATCTCCGTCCCTCCACCAAAACCCTCGTCTTCTCGAGCAAATCGGAGGAAGCATGGGAAGTAAGCGAAAGTCCATGCTTCCATTGGAAAAGTTACAGAAATAAACTCGACAACTACTTCAAAATTCTTCAAAATTAAATCTAAATCCAAATCCCTAGTAATAAACGCAATTTGTGAAGCCGCATAAAGCCGATTTTCACAACAACACGTTTATTACAATGTTTTGGTAATAATGAGTTACTGAGATTATAACTAAAGATACTTTTTTTTTGTAGACTGTAACGTAAATTAATTGCAAGTTGTACGTTTAGATAAGTTTCGTGTAAAGCTTGACAGTGGAGGAACTTAAGTGGAGTTTTCAGTTCGAGACGAAACGAGGACAAACCTACTGTGAAAGATGAGGAACCGTCAATTAACGTAAACAATTTAAAGTGAAACCACCTCCCCAGATACACGGAGTAGTTACTTTAGCTGCGACTTACAAATGTCAAACTTAATAAAACATAGTCAAGGGGCTAAAGAGAATGTTAGAAAATCTTTCTTATTAGAGTCTAAGCACCTCAAACTTAACACGTAAACATCCCTTGAGATCCTGCCAAGACCCTTGACCCTGCCATTCCCCATAAGGAAATTCTTTACAAAAGAAAAGAAAGTGACTCTGCTAACCTTATAGTCTAATGATAGGGTCATGTGGGTCAAACTGTTTAAATTGGTAATTTCCCTGCCCTTAGTTGCTGTGAGAGGTATATGAGTTCTGCTCTTTTCTCGTGGTACCTCTCATCCTGGAGCACTTCCTTGAGTTTCTGGACGCAGTTGTTGGGGATAAGGAGACCTATGACCTTGAAATCCGACCCTCTAACACGAACCACTTGCATTTTCACATCTGTGCTGTTGGAACTGTTGACCAGGATACGCTCAACGTCCGCCCACACAAGAAGAACAGACCCGCTCAAAATGTGTAGGACACGTCGACGAACTCCGACCTCACACTCTATCCCAACCATCCGGTTCTTGCAAGTGCGACCCCTGCAGAATAATAAATTCATCAGTTTCCATTCATTTGATAAAAGAAGTCTTACCAAAAGAGGTGACTGCAAGTTGTATCTGTCGCATCGTATTGGAGCTTCCAAGCCACTCGAGCAGAATTCAATTCCGCCTTGCTATATTTCCCTTGGAATTCAGTCAAGTACTCACGTCGTGGCTATTTGAAAAATAATTTTTAAAATTTTTGTTGAACTGATTAACTTAAGGTTGAGCTCACCGCGAGTCCGAGATGAGGTCGGTAGACCATGTAAAGACTTTTCTTGCTCGAAGTGGCACTGCCCGTGTCCTTTAGAGCGAGGAGACATTGACGTCGGCCATCAGTGTCCTGGGAAAATGCTCATTTTTAAAGACTAATAATTTATTACCTTTCTCAAGGTTTGACTACTTACCTTGAGAGCTATGTAAAACCCTTCTTCCTTATCACGCTCTTCACCGTTGTAGAGAGTCTCGGCATTTTCCCAACTCAATCCACGATTCACTTTGATTTGATGAAGTTGGATCAAGCCAGTCCCGGTGGAGTGCCTGCGACGATATGCGAAATTCTCAATCAAACTCACGTCCCGCATTTCTCCATCAGCGACGTCTACAAAAGAGTAACGTCAGGTTAAAATGAAAGATCAAATTGACTTATTTTGGTAATTTACCGAGTATTCCTGCATCGTAGCGACCATTCCGCTTGGCTCGCTTCACAACCTCTGCCAAAGTGTCCATGAAATACTGAAACAGTGCATTCTGAGTACGAATCTTCATCCCCAAAATCCTAAATAATGCAATCCGAATACTTGTTAATTTGATGTGTTTGATTACTTGTTTGATTTTTGAACTTACCTGTTGAGGAATTTGGTCATGTTGGTTGCATCCTTGTCGAGGACAGTCTGCCCAGGGTTGCTGGGCGAATTGATCACAAGGCCAACCCCAACAAGGGAGCGGGCGATGTCAGCGTAGAACGCTTTGAGATTGGCATAACCTGCCGGCTGCCGTGTAATTCCCACGTCTTGCTGCATCACGCTCTTCATCACCGTGTTCAGCGCCGCTCGACCAAACTTATTGTCGATGTTGTACCGTGAGAGATCTCTAGTCTCCGTTGCACGACGATCCCCGTGAGTCAGAGCACCCTGAAATAACAATTCAATCAGTCACATTCAATCTTAGAAATCGTACAAGAAATGACTCACCAGGCTCTCCAGTCGTTTTGCCACGATTGATGCAAAGCGATGCTCTCCAGCCATGTTGGAAATTAAGAATAAATATTCTGGCGGGTGAACTTGATTACTGCGATGCGTACGACCTATTTAAAAAGAGGAATCAGGTTTCTTCCTTTGCTTTCCTTTTTTCCTAACATTTTACGATTTCTTACCAAACTGCTGAATTGCTCTGTCAGCACTCCAAGGTAACTCCAGTGTAATGTGAATTCGCTTTCTTTGATTCTTAACTCGCTTATCACTTTGGAGAGAGATCCCACTCGAAGCTGCTTCTGATATGATTGCAATCAGCTTCTCGCCCTTCATGAATCGTTCTTTCTCTGTAACAGAAATAAAGTCAAGAGATTAATTAATTGTCAGTTCATTTACCTAATTCTGCAGACACTTTACCTTTCAAGTTGATCGTTTCTAATGAGACATCAATCTCAGAACGAGACTCGTATGAGACGGAACCCTGATCGTCCTGGATGACTCTTCCCTTTCGTCCGGTCATCTGACGATCAGAAGTTAATTAAATCCGTATTCAGTATTTACAGAGGCACAAATGTCTCACCTCTGCAACTTCTGTTGGACCTCCCAATTCGTCGATGAGTTGATCCAGAGTATTTGAGGGAAGCTTTTCTCCTAAAACTTCAATTTGTTGAAGAAGGTCGTCTCTGATTTTAAGGACAGTGGCCTTCACGTCTCTGGGCATTTCACCACCCTTAACCTTTTCCTTTTTCACAATGACCGGCTGCTTCCGTTTCGTGCCAGCACGGGCCTTTGTCTTCTTCTTGCTTTCCCAACCTGGACAAATAAACGATAAAAATCACCATTCCGAATTCTTGTTGTAAAAATAATACCTCCAGCTTGGGCCTCTTCTGAGCTCGTAGATCCTTCTCCCTCGTTGGATGAAGTACAATCAGAAATGGATTCAGACTCGGATTCTTCCTCATCTGAACACTCGAATTCCGAGTGCTCCTCAGACAGCGAGTCATCAGAACTCAATTTAGCTTTCTTGAAGTTTTGCTTCTGTGCCGCTTTTCGAACTGAGCAAAAACATTTCATTAGAATTCGAAGCCAATAATTTCTAGGGAATGTAATTTCAATGTAGTTTCACCTGGTTTTTTAACTCCATGACTTGGACCAGGCTCATCCTTCATTTCCTCCATGAGATTTTTGAACATGGAACTCGTGCCTTCAGAAGGGGTTTTGGAATCCTTTGGACTACTAGGACGACCAGGGACCGGAAATGATTTCTCAATCAAGTGCTGCAGCACTCCCCTAAAGAATCAAAACAGTTTTGAATTGTCCATAGAAAAATGAAAAGAAAATATTTACTTTGCAGTAGATACAAATTCCGTTAGTTCTCCTTCATCCCTGTCGAGTTGGTCCAAAGTTCTTGCTTCTCCTGTGGCTTGAAGGCCAATCACAGCACATTTCCCATCTTTAATGGCATTCCTAAATGAAAAAATAAAATGAAAAAAAGATTCACCACTCACCCATGGAAAACTTGTGCCAAGTCCAAGTAATGGAAAGTTGTGCCTTACCGAACTTTCTCAACGGTGTACTTGACTTTGGATGCTATGCAAAGGTATTTGAAGAAGCGTTGATGAGCTCCCCAGAAGTTAGTCCAAACACTTCGCTTTTCTTTTTTGCCACAGTTCATAAAGACCATTGCCTCGATGAATTTGTTCATTGCAGAAACCCACTGTAAATAAAATAAAACATCCATGTTAAATTAAAATAGTTTAAGAAATCTAAATAATTTCATAATGGGGAACCAACTTACAAAATCAACACTAGCGTCGTACATTTCTTGAAAACCGGCCGGAAGTGGGACATCAACGATGCTGAATTTTACCCCTTGGAAACTAAGTTGGCGTGCAATGTAAGCTCCGCGTAGTTTCATGTCCATAGCCACCAACTCCATGGCTCCAACACCACTAAACAAATGCAAAAGTCAGCAATAAATTGAAAAGTGAATAAATTGACCTACCGTTGTTCGACACTCTTGATAAATTCCTGGACGCCTGAGAAGGGAGATGATTTTCCCCAGAGTCCAAGCCTTGTCATGTAAGCCATGTGTCGTGGCTCTGAAGCTCCAGTAGCAGATGCATAGACGACACGGGCCTTTGGCAATGTTTCCTGGAGCTCACGCACAGCCTCCCCAGTCTTTGTTGGTTTCCCTTGGGTTGGACAGAGATTCTTGGCACGATGACATTCGTCAAAAACAATCTGCAAAAATGACTCACACATTAACATAATCATCGTCCCAAGAATTTATCCAGATTGAATCACTTACGACGCCATCGAATTTGGGACCACACCACTGGACGATTTGCTTGAGACGAGTGTTCTTTCCTTTGGTGGCTTCCCCAATGAGTCCAGAATACGTAACAAAGAGTACCCCGTTATTCGCTCCTTCGATTTTTCCGTATTTTTGCTTGCTCAATTGAGTTAGTTTCACCTCGGATGCCCCGATGTCACGCAAATCCCGTTCAGAGTCATAGATCAAATCGTTTGAGACAGTAATCCAAACCGACTTCTTCCGGCCGGTCATGTAGTTTTCGTAAATGATCCCAGCAATCGTTCTCCCTTTCCCGACACCAGCTCCGTCACCTAAGAACAATGTTTATAGTTTTAAAACAATCAACAATAAAGAATTTCTTATTGTTCAAACATACCAATTAGGAAACCGGCTCGTTCTTTACTTTGAAGAAAGTGCTCGTGTTGTTGGCTAGCGTAGACAATCGATTCTAGCTGGAGTGCTGACAATTGGCCATTATCAATCACTTCGTGAGGAATTGACAATTTGTAGTAACAGTCTGGTGGCAAAACACTTGCAAGTGATGCTGTCTCCACAATAGGGTCAGGATGCTTCTTCCCATATTCCACTGTAAAATAAAATTATTGGAATTTTTTACCCCATGGTAATAATTTTTTGTCTGAACTTACATTTTGCTGGCATGTAATCCGCATAAGTATCGCCACCTATCATGTCGTCCTCTGGTTCATCGCCTTCATCCTCCGCCATCTTCTCAGTGTCAAACTCAAGTTGTTGCTGAAAAACAAAGACAAAGCTAGAAAACATGGAGTTTAAGGTCATAACTATTTTAGGCGCATGGAGATAGAGCAGTGCACTCAATTAGATCTTAGATGTAATTACAGTGTCTACAGATTGGAGCCAACGTCTATGTTCCAGCTTCCGAACGAGTCCACGCCTTCCTCCAATGACTGTCAGGTTCTCGCGGTATCCAATTTCAAAGAGTTCCGTGGACTTCAGTGATCCAACGATACACAAATCGTTGAATGTCATTCGCTGACCCGACAAACTCCAAGCAAGTAGAATGTCATCTGCCCGCTTCAGTTTCTCCTCTTGCGATTCCTCAGGGTCAGGGCTAGAAGTGGTTGTTGTGGAATTCTTTGAATGATCAGTACGACCCATCGTTAATCGAGGTGTTAACTGAAGATTAGTAAACACACGGTTTTTGCAAAACTTTAAAAAAGTAAGAAAACCGAAAAAGAAATAAAGAGCAGAAAAAGCTGAGTTGCGTTCACTTTGAAATTCCAAGAAAGAATGAACAAAGGGAAGAGAAAGAGTTATATTTTATCCGAAATCGGGGATCTTTTTCCTCCCGTCCATCCCTCCCTCTTCATAAGCCAGACAGAGCCTAGACGCAACAACCGGCAGGGTCAATGAACCAAGCAAAAAATTTGAAATGATAATTTTCGCGCTCAAGTTGATTTTGTACCAGTTGATCTGGGTGACAATTGGACAGACTGCGTAACAATAGGACATGGTTTGACACTTTGATCTCAAAACCGGATCAATCCAGGATTTGACACAAATTAATACTCTTTTAGAAAACAGTGTATTATATGCAGCGTACAATTTAATAGAGGAATTATCATTAAAATCTAACTCCGCTTTAAAGCAAATGAATGACTCACCAAGGGTGCACTTCCCCACAACGTTTCAACGGATGGTTTGTATCTGGCAGCCAATGTGGGTCCGCCTTTCTTCATCATACGATTGTAAAGATCAAGTATTGGAAGTGAGCTCATTGTTGCAGTGTTGTTGTTGTACGATTTCAGAGCAACACTCAACATCCCAAACCGATAGATATCATGTACTGAAATATCTAAATAGAAAAAGAACACTGGCATTAATTTGGTGGGAAAGTATTGATATTGTGTGGTATAAATGTGTTCTAAACTTGCCAAAGAATTTGAAGAGATCGGCAGGTGTCATTTTTCTAACATGCTGAATTCCAGGTGCGTTTTCCGTCGGGGAAAGACCAGCCGCTAGATCTTGATGCATCACCATGTGGATGAGGATTTGGAACATGCTTCGATCTTGGCAGATCAGCATCACGTTGACGATTGTTTCTACCGAGATTTCCCTTGAGGACAATTGTTCAATGAGCTTATTGAAAAAGCGTGTAGGAAGTAGTGCTTGGAAAAACTTTGTCGCAAGTGGGAATTGCATGGATGCGTCGAAGCCCGACATGCTGTTAATGTATCTGGATGAAGAGGATGGGAACTCTGAGTAAGATGGACCACTTGGCAGGCCGACGAGTCCTTGCGGTTTGAAATCAAATCCTCCAATGCTCCCAGGTTTGATGTCAACCGTTGGTAGACTGACTTTTTTGGGGATCGCTGGAGATTCCACTGGAATTTCAATCACTTCTGGTGACGATGGGATGGATTCTTCAGTTGCCAATGGGATTTGTATGTCTCTGATGGACTTTCCGCCTCCCGGAACTTCGATGGAGTCTGGATCATCGATATCAGATCCAGAAGTAGGGGCGTCATCAGAATCAGAGTCCATGGGATCTTTTTTATTACTTCGTGTCTGCCTTTTCAACTCGGTTAACCGAACCTAAAATTCCAGAAAACAAAATTGAATTATATTGAATGTATGAACTGAATACGTGACTGGAGCTTCGCAGCCTCCAAACTCCTTACGGTCTTGTAGATTAAATTAATTCTGAGGTAGACAGTTCGATTTAAGTGCGTTGGAGATAAGCGATAATCCTGTCCAGTTTTTGCCTCTGGATGAATGAATTTGTTCTTTCAAGGAACTTGTGCTTAACAATTAAAAAATCAGTACAGCAACGCTTTCCCACGTGGGTTAAGTGAGTAAAAATAAATACAAAACGATGTCTCAAAGGTCAAATTAACGCCTTATTTCAGCGAGTCAAGTCCAAGAGTCAAATACCGAATGAGGTGATAGAGGTTTTTACAGGAAAAGCAAGCCTCTCTGCTATTGATTTCCATGGACAAAACACAACGCAGCAAAATTCACCTCGTTTTTCCACAACACATGCCATTTCTCAAACTAAATTAAATTCCAGAGTTCCACCGGATTGTAAGATGACCTGGTTCTGACCCTACAATATTAAAGCGGTTATTGGTTGAAAGATTTTAATCAGATTGGCATTGCAGTTTAACTGATATCTCAATTAACAGAACTTGATTTATAGTTTGAGTAAGTAGAAGATTAAATATGGTACAATTTTTTTTACTATTTTCTATAAATATGCTAACGTGACTCAAAATTACACTGAAAGTATGTGGCAAAGTTGTCACTCTCGTCTATATAGTTGTTCCTCAGAGGAGCTGTTTTGCCAAAGCAAACTTTGATTGATTAGAACTAGTCAATCAAATCTTTGGCTTTGTCTTATGCATGGAGTGTGGAATAATGAAAGAAGTCGCGATGAAACTTATGATTTTAACAATAACATTTCAAATTGAATTTCAAATTAAGGTTCTGAATGCATTTTCTTCATTGAAACCAAAGTATAGTTGATTATAACTTACGAAAATGGAAAAAAAAATTTAAAATTTATTCTTTTCCTGGGGTGAGGCCGGTGTTCGTTTAATTGCTGGCTATGAAAACAGTATAGAAAATAGGAATAGAAAATATGAATGAAATGAAAATGAATGCAAATCTTAGCATAATATGAAATCGCCATGCATACATTGAAATATCATATGTACTATTTTGTGTTTTAGGCAGTATTATTACTCCATGTCCATATTCAGTATTTATTCGTACAAAATGTTTGGCATTGGAGTCATTGATGGGAGCAGTAATCGCCGCCTTCTGTTCATTTGGTTTTGGGGGGAATTTTTCTTGGTATTTCGAAAAAGTGAGGCTGACTCGTGGAAAGTGGAGACTACTGGAGGAAGTCCGTGTGGGACCGGAGAACCTGCTGAGTCTGAGTGAGCAATTCCAAATTAAAAAATCATGATCCTCTCCTCTTCCCTCCCTTTCCCTCTTTCCTCTCCTCACAATGGAAAATCCAATTCCTCTCTCGCGTCATCATTCATGAATTACAATCAATCAATTATCATCACACGGCTAACAGGTCAAATCTCTCAACAAAGGTCAAAGGACACATTCCCTTTAACATCTCACAGTGGGCCCAACTCTGTCTGATCTCATTCAAGATTTGAAAAAAATATACTCAAATACGCAAGCTTCCAATTTCTTCAAAAATCCTTTTGTTTTTGTTTATCTCAAAATGAGGGGGAGGGAAAGAGGCTGGGCTTCTCGGGTTTTCCTCTTAATAGAGTCAGGCGCCAATACCTCACAATTATTACAATAATAATTATTATTAATAATTATTATTAATAATTTCCAATAGAAGAACACCAACTTAAATAATCATTAGTGAATCCTGATTTGTTTCTTTTCAGATGTAACTTTCTATGAAATTTTAATTTTTATGTATAATTTGCGTATTAATTTTTAATATGAGAAAATATCCTGGAAAATATTTGGAACGAGAGATAAGGAGCTTCTAATAATTTGGATTATAGTGTATGTATGATAACAGTCTTCAAGACAGTTTTTAATTACTCATTAAGAACATTAGGGCACAGAATTTAATTACAATGGAATATTCGGTTGCCACTAAATAATATATATGTTAGTGGAAATTGTAGAATTTTACATTAGTGAATAAATTGCGATAATAACCATTGCTTGACAGGAAAGCAATATTTGGTGTATTTTAGTTTCAGTATTTGATTGTTAAATGAATCAAGTGTTTTCTGAGGTGTTAAATTCTACTTTTCCAGAACCTTTTCCTGAACCTTGACCTGAGCTCGGCACATGACTCTGATTGGTTGGTTGTTATTTTTGCATTGGTGTAGATGGAGGTTGGAGTTGGAGGGTACAAGCGGGCTTGTCAAGCGAGAGCGGGAAGGGGGCAGAGGGCTTGAAATTCGTGTGGTTTTTACCAGCAAGATTCTCAACGGACAACAAGAAAACCCACCACTAAAAGAGCAGCAGTCGCCAGCTCAGTCCAGGACACGTTACTCGGTAATTGACCTCCCAATTAATTGGTCACTCACCACAATCTCAATATGAGTGGGAGAAGAAGAGAGGCTGGAGTCAAACCACAGAAATCCATTACAGAATATTTCCCTGCTAGACGGAGTCAAAGGAAGACTGATCAAAGTGTTAAGGCTGAAAAGGAACAGCTACTAATTCAATCCACGTTAGAAGAAATACAAGATGGGCTAAAGGTAAGATCAGGGCCGTAGAGGTCAAAGGTCATTTGTCCCATGTGAACGAATCAAAGTCTCACCCAAGACTTTCCAGGTCAAAGAGATGTCTATGAAAGGGAGAGGAGTGATTTCTACCAGGAAGTTTCTCAAGAATGAATTCGTCGTGGAGTACTCTGGAGAGCTTATTGATATCATAACTGCCCGCAAAAGAGAGAACAAGTACGCTCAGGACATCCAAATTGGATGCTACATGTATTACTTTACATACCAGAACCAACAGTATTGGTAAGTACGCAGTAAATTAAGATTTACTGGATTTAGCTTCTTTTCATCATAAAATGCGAAGGCATGACGAGTTGTTACTTTCTCCGTGAAAATGATACCCAGTATTCCCCATTTTATGCTTTCATTATCATTGCCGGCCTATTATGTACCTTAAATCCCCACAAGTCTAGTCCATGGGAATTAATTAACTGTGTTTGTCTATTTTCAGTGTGGATGCCACGCAGGAGTCAGATAGGCTGGGCCGCCTTATCAATCATAGTCGAAATGGGAATCTAATACCGAAAGTGATAGAAGTCAAAGGGATACCTCGCCTTGTCTTAATCGCGAAGAGAGACATTGACCCCAATGAAGAGTTGACGTACGATTATGGGGACCGTAGCAAGACATCTCTCTTTTACCATCCCTGGTTAGCCCGTTGACAATTGCTGCCTTGGTTAGAAACTAATGTCCTGATCTCCAAAATGCTCACTGAAAATTGTTCGTTCTCCTGAAAGTGTGTCATTTCCTCAATCGCATCGCCTCGTGCTCGTCGTCTTATAATGCTATGTAAATAGTTTAAAGGGACGTCCCGTAAATTACTAAGGTTCTCGTTACACCCAACAGCTGATAAAACCTAAGGTTACTATTACATGTGTAAATATTTCGTGTGTTCCCTATTTATTCAATTTTTAAAGAAATTGCATTTTAAAAAAGCAACAATTTGGTTGCATCTGTGAGTTTATTCAATTTTATTTTAAAATGGAAGCCAATTCTCCATTTAATTCATTTTAATTATAGCCTAACTTATTAATAATCTTTGCGAATTAATCCAATAAGTGATTCACCCTGGGTTTCCATTAGCATTCATTCAGCGACTCCTTGTATACACACTGACTAGGTTAGTAATTTGGCTACTCTGCAATTACACCGTATTATCACGAGTCACTTCGAGAGCCAGCTCCAAAGAAGTGACCACACTTTTTCTCCCTTTTTGAATGAACCGGCCACTAATTACATACACGCTTGTAATGATGAATGACAAGCGGAATCATTCGTCATTTTGCAATGTTCCGTGGAAATACGTCACTTGGGAACCGAGTGACGCAACGAAGGACAAGCTCCTCCCACAGCCCCTCCTTCCACTCCACTTCCTTGCGGAATCGGATGCTGTTGAGGATGACTTTTTCTTCCACGACCACGGCCTCCGTGACCTCCAGTTCTACCAGATCCATGATGGTGAGGTCCTATTGAATGGCCACCGCCAGTTGAAGGGTGGTGGTGATGATGAGGTCCTGCTGGATGACTGCTGTACGAAGCATCGTGTCTCAGTGTCGGTCGCAGGTGATGATGATTTGATTTGTTCAATTGTACTACACCACCACCATGAACTGGTTTGTGATGCTGTTGGTGTGGCTGGGAGCTCCGTTTGGTGCTGCCAGTGACGCTGCTGTGATGAGAATGATGGGCGTGATGAAGGTGACAATGATGACCTCCGCGCTGGTGGTGAGATTTCACATGTAGTCTTTCAACAGTATGCCTTGTGCCTTCAGTTGGGATACTTAGGTCTCCTGCTTGTGCCCCCTCACTACCACCAATGGGATCTGAGATCCGGAGGAGTCTTATACAATCCTCGCTGAGGTCGATGATCCCACCTTGCTCCTTTTGTTTCTGAAATAGGGCTTCCAACTTGTCTCGTTCCTTGTTTGTCTCCTTGAGCAGAGGGTGATTAATAGTCTCTTCTTCAATCGCTGGTGGACAAGCCAGGAGCTTTTGAATGTCAATTTCCGAATCCAAAGCTACCCGACAGACTGGACAAAGTAGTAGAGAAGTGTCCACCTAGGGAATAATACAACAGAAGTGAAACCCTATGTCAAGGCCATGGCCATGGGTGAGGAAGGCTAATATAGCCAGCAGGTTACCTGGTGCTGCTGGTTGTCCGAGCACTCTTTCCCATTGACAATGTTGTGCAAATGGAGACCAAGACTATCAGAAAAAAGGGATTAGCTTGTCTTAATTAGTATTTACCAGTATTTACCAGTATTTACCAGTGCGAATGATAGTGATGAAAACAAGCTGGAGTGTAGACGACATCAAACTCTGTGAAGACCATGAGGCAGATGGGACATTCGAATCCTGGCTTGTTATTCAAAGACAAGTACTCGTGGACAAAGTCTATTATTTGGAAGAGGATAGATGAACCCAGTAACTCCGTCTGGAATCTTCTTATATTCTGCTGGATATCCAGCAGCTGCTCTTCACTAAGTCCCCGTGGGTTCCGAATGTCAATTTTAGCAGTTGTCAATGGATATGTTGGTGGTAGTTCAAATTCCAGTTTCAGCGTGACATACCGTGAAGAATCTGTGTCACCAGCGCTTTTCGGGTACAACGAAATGGACACTTGGGCCGACCCATTTCTGCAACAATCAGAAACGCCAAATATGCAAATTTTCCAAAATGAGGATCAACTAATTTGCAGAAAAAGCAGACTAATTTGCCTAACTCTGTTTCAGACGTGATTTGGATTTCTTTGTAAATGGATTCCAGTACTTCCAACTCCTCCTGACATTCCCTACGACAAAAGTTAAAAGATTAACCCAGAATATGTCAAATATGTCCAATAATCAATCATATTTGAGCTTACAATGAAGGCATTCTCCAAAGTTTTCTGATTACTTTTCTTCTGTTATTGGTTTACTAGCAGCTTTGTCTTTTCTTTTCTTAAATGTCGTCGATTGAACTTTAACCCCGGATGCAAAGATACGAAGTTCCTTTCTTGTGAAAGTCGTATTTATTTATGGCTCAATGGTACCCACTCGCTTCCGTGTTATTCGAGCAAGTCCGCTGGCATTACTGGCCGAGTCTTTGACATACTTTCAAGGTCAAGGCGAAGCCAAATCGTAGATAAGAAGAATAATTATTGAATAAATGACATCCATCTCCAATTAAATTTTCATGATAACCAACAACGGTTGGAAGGTCGTTGAGCTGTTGGGGGCGGGCGGCGCAGAACGCGCGTTCATTTTGAAGGGAAATTCTAGGGAGGAAGGAGGATCATCTGTCTTTTTCCTCCTCTGCTGGAATGAAAAGTTAACCTTTGACTCTTTTGATCTAAATTAATTAGTTAATCAAGCATTGGCCATCACCTGGGTATGGTCGTTGGGAAAACAACGACACCGTTGGAACAACACTAAAGACAAGGGTAAGTAAAGGAAAGTGGATTCTTCTAAACAGCACCCATGATAATCAAAAACCTCAAACACTTGATTACCTTGTCTTTATTTTTGGGTTTCTAGGTCAGCCCCAGTAATCTGAAACCTACGTCGTTCATTCTCAGGAAGAGGGTATCGATAAAAAGGGTACAAAGGGTGTCGATAATGTCAAGTACCCACCAGCAGAAAAAGTCCTTCTCGTCAATGACAGACAAGGACTTTAAGGAAAAGGGCAATCAATACTTTAGCGCTAGAGAGTACGACAAGGCTGCTCAGTGCTATACAAATGCCATCATCAAAAATCCATCGAATCCAATCTACTTTACTAATCGGGCACTGGCTGGACTCAAGTGAGGCAATGAGTAAAGCTTTTGTTTTTTGTATATGTATGGTAAACATTATTGAAACCATCTCTGTTTCTGTTTTGCAGGATGAACTCTTTCGAAGGGGTTGTTGCTGATTGTCGTTCAGCCTTGGAGCTGGACGGTACGCATATCAAGTCCCATTTTTTCTTGGGCCAAGCGCTGTGTGAACTTGATCTTCTCGATGAAGGTGTGAAGCATTTACAACGAGCAGTTGATTTATCCAGAGAACAAAGGCATAATTTACTATGCTAGCAGAGACTTTATTCTTATGCTGACTTTATATCTATATAGACTGAACTACGGTGACGAGATGACGCAAGTATTGCGACTCTGGCGCAAGAAGCGTTTCGAAATCCAAGAAAATAAACGGCTCTCACGCGAAATTGAGTTACAGTCCTATCTTAATCGCCTCATTCGAGAGGATCGAGAACGCCAGGTAAAGGTATTGAACGGTTTAATTGATTTTTGATGAAAGCGACATTTCTTTTTATTTAGACGGAGGCTGCTCGAAGCTCTGGTGGTGGAGATGGTAGTTCAAACAATGTAACCGAGAAACTTGAAGCAATTGATTCTTTCTCAGACAATTGTATCACCGAACTTCGAAACTTGTTCATAGCTGTAGATGAGCGACGACGTGTAAGTCTTGCAATTTTGCAATTATCAATCATTCAAACGTTGAAATCTCTAACTACTCCCTATTTTCAGAAAAGAGAAATTCCGGGTATCAAAACTTCAGTTACTTTTTGCTCTGGTGATGTGTTGTAACAACTGAGTTTTGAATTCTGTAGATTACTACTGTGGCAAGATTTCCTTCGATATTCTTCGGGATCCTGTGATTACTCCTAGCGGTATTACATACGAAAGAAAGGATATTGAGGATCATTTGATGCGCGTTGGACACTTTGACCCAGTAACCCGTGTGGCCCTCACAGCCGATCAGTTGATCCCAAACTATGTCATGAAGGAAGTCGTCGACTCTTTCGTCTCCGAAAACGAATGGGCTCTGGATTATTAGGTAGAGCTTAAATTCCTCGTAAGTTATTCATTTATCATGTCTTTATTTTTAGAAACTAACTCGCTGTCACTTTTCACGCTGTCGATGAGCCCCGCGAAGGCTGTACCTAAACTTCAATAATTAATTGAATTTACCGATAAATTGCATCTTGTTGCTAGTTATTACAAAGTTCAAGAGGTGAATCGTCCAGACCATATGCTAATAAATTGCATTTCCTAAATTAAAAATAAACCTCATCCTCCACACAAAAGTTCTATTCTGACTCTAGAGTCAGAATAGAACTTTTGTGTTTTACTAGATAGTAAAACTTTTCCCCGTTCGCTCACACAAAATGAAATTGTGGACTTCTAATTTGAATTTAGATACACTCCTATAGCATAAGTAATAGCACTATAAACTGTAAATCCCGAAGGCAGAGAAGGATAACTCAAAATCGCTGCTGTTGACATTGATCAAACGTTCACCCTGACGGATACGTTCGACGTTGCTGCCATTCCACCAACCTCAAATGCCCCGATGGTAAGGGAAGGGCCCTTCTTTTCCTGTTAGCATCGGTTTCTCTGAACAGGGGACCACATGCCACAATTCCACCCCTTGAGACTTTGTCTTTTTTATAGTAATAGATGAAAGCACCTAGTGTAAAACCTAACAAGTTACAAGAAACCATGAGGCGTAGGATCACTGTTGAGACCCTTCATTATAAAGTTAAGGGCCTCAATTGGTTTTACTATTGCCTCATGGTTTTTCGTAACTTTTTAGATTTTACACAAGGTATGTTTCCTTATGTACAAATAATCGGATGTGTAACAGCATAGTTGTGTTGACCTCAGGATGACCCAAGGAAGGGAGGAAGTTCCAAAAAAGAAGGCCCCTAAAGTCACCCAGCCATCCACCATCCAACCGTTTGAATGCTAATGCCTCATTTTGATTGGCGGGCGCGGTCTTGTTTTGAATGGAGAAAAATAGGGTCTCCCTAAAACACCGGGGTGCAGCACCTTTTGCACCTTTTGCACCCTTTGCACCTTTTGCACACATTGGTGCACCTCACTGCACCCAAGCCCATATTTTGACTGGGAGTGATAAAAAACTGTTTATGCATTGTCGAGTGACATTGTGACCTCAATAACCTTTCCCAAAGTGGAAATGTTAAGTTCACCCACTGCATATTTTTGCACATTTCGACCTGGAATGATCCAGAAACTGCAGAAACCTAATAAACCTAATGAAATAATCTAATAATTCATAAAAAAAAACTTATTAGTAGTTTATTCACTTACAGTCAAAATATGTCCCTTAGTGCAGCAGGGTGCACCTCACAAAAGGTGCAAAGGGAGCTGCACCCCGTGCACCTCGCTGCACCCAGGACCATATTTTGACTGGAAGTAATCCAAATTAACTTTTTATGAATTTTCGATTGACATAGTGACCTCAGTAAGTGATTTAGGATCATTTTTTAGTCGAAACAGGAAAAAGAGGGCGGGGGTGCAGTTGACCTTTCCACTTGGGGAGAGGTCACAATGTCAATCGAAAATTCATAAAAAGTTAATTTGGATCACCCCAGTCAAAACATGGGCCTGGGTGCAGCAATGTGCCCTCTACAATTCATTAAAAAGTTTATTTGGATTAGTTCCAGTCAAAATATGTGCTTGGGTGCAGTGAGGTGCACCCATGGGTGCAAAAGGTGCAAAGGGTGCTGCACCCCGGTGTTTTAGGGAGGCCTAGAAAAATACACGCGCTGCGCGCTGACTGGCTATAGGCCCATTTGGATTTCTGTAACCTTTTTTGAACATCGCATCGCGCTGCTCACTTTCGTCATTTCATGTCGTGCTTCTAACAGGTGTCAACGTCAACTCCATTTCCCTACTTTTGTCAGTAGTCCAGCAGTAGCACCGGTTGGCACCTAGCATTAGAACCTCAGGTTAGTACCTAATTCCCTTGTCTTTTTCCAATCCACCAGTGTCCTCGTGTCAACTTATTTGATTTGGGCTTTTGTATCAGGCAGACGTCAAGTCCGATCAGTTGCTACTTTTACTAATCCTGCATTCTGGAACGGAAACGGTAAAGATTTGATTTGTAATCTCATTTCTTCTTGTTTTAATCTTATCGTGGTTGTCTACTTATTGGTTATCTTTTTAGATGTCACAAATACCTGGTACCGGAATCAATAACAGCCCGGACCATGTCAAGGACAACCCTGAAAACTTACGATCGAAGGGCAAGGCGAAGGCCCAGTTAAAATTCAAAAATGTTCTGCTCCAAGGGCGAAAGGAGAACGAACTCCAAAAGGAAGTAGAAGAACTAAAGCTCAAGCTTCAGCAACAAGAACACCATATGGGACAGTCCATCACGACGCTAGAAAATGAGTTAAAAGTGCAGAAGGCTAAATCAAAGGTGGAACTAAATGAGTGGAAGAAGGCTGCTTTGGAGATGAAAAAGATGACGTTTGAACTAGAAAAGATGAAGAATGCTGAATTGGAACGAGGAAGGCGTAGTATTCAGATGGATCGAGACACTTTCGAAAAAGAGAAAGCAGAGTCCCTAAGGCAGTTCGAAGTCGAGCTAGAAGCCGAAAGAGTTGCGGCGAGAGTAGAGTTGGATAAGATGAAGAAGAGCACCATTTCTGAGATGGAAACTAAGAAGTTGGAAATTGGACGACTATTGGAACAACGTCAGCTGGAGTTGAAACGACTCATGAGTATTGGCAATACGTATTGGTCTAATTTCGAACGAGAGAAGGCAGATTCTTTGAAACAACTGGATGCCAAACTTGAAGCTAGGAAAGTTTCAACGATGGCTGAGCTGATGAAGTTACGCAGTGACGCTGCGTCAGATATCGAGCGTATGAAATTGGAAGCAGACCAAGTCGTGAAAAGAATGAGGAACTGGACGAAGGAAGCCGAGGTCAAAATAAATTCACGTGTTGAGTTTTTGGCAGCTGGTGAAAAGAATTACCACATAGATCTGAACAAACTTCGCGAAGACCAACGGAAGTTTGAAGCCAGGGAGGAAAAAATGGAGGTGGATAGGAAAGCTCAGCATAACTGCATGGAAAATTTGAAGGTGCATTTAATGCATTTTTGCCAATTCACGGGAGCAATGGCCGCCCAGGGTCGCAAGATGGATAACGACGAACTGGCACGAATGGGAGAGGACTTGAAAGCATTGGTAAAAGAAACGCAGGACATCGCGTCGCCTGATTACGTCGCGCCATATGAACAACAGAATTAAGGTTAATCCAACAAAGTAAAAAACGTCACTTTGGTCCTATAAATCGCTTCGTGTACTTTCGCAGGTTTGCCTCTCTGAAGTATTGCTCTGGAAATGTCTACTGGAAATGTCTTCTACTGGAAATGCCTACTGGAAATGTATACTGGAAATTCCGTCAATTACATTTAAATCTATTGCAGTACTCATTATAAATTATATTTATATTATTGTAAACTGGGTTCGATCCGATTATATGTAGTAATAAATTAAACTTAATTCCGTTTCCAGAGATTAACCTATTTCCCCATCTTGATTGATTTATAAGGGAAATCGTCAACGAAATCCGCCATTGCTTCTCCACCTCCTGTGAATCATGACAAACTTGTCCACATTTTGGTAGAAATCGGGTGAAACGATTTGTTGGAACTGAACGTGTCAAAATGAAGAACATCAAAGTTTCCAGCTAGCGCTGCGCTTGTGGCCGACGGCAGAGAGAGGGAAGGGGCAAGGGAGGAAAAATGAAGCGGGGAAAAAGACTCTTCAATCCCATTTCATTTTAATTGAAAATTACGCAGTCGTTTTTGTGTAATAATTTAAAGGGTACAACTGCTCATCCTGACCTTTGACCTCATTCTCTTGGTCGTCACTGGGTGAGGAAGGAGGTTTCATAGCCATGTACAGCATCCTAACGGTTTATTTTTTGTAAGGTAGGGTTAAATATCCTGTAAATACTCTAAATTAATAATTAGAAAGTGTCCTTGTTTTCTATAGCACCTACTGATTAATCAGTATTAAGATGACGTATTACTATTCTCTAGTAGCAGGAATTCCATCAGCATTCCACACAACTGATCTCAGAAACTATTTTGCAACATTCGTTGAAGAAGAGTACTTTGAATGCTTCCATTTTCGACACCGTCCTCAAGTCGATGGTACTGGTCTTCCATCGTCTTCCGTCAAAGAGGCCTTCACTTGTGGGGTAGTACGGTTCAACAGTGACAACTTACGTCAGAGCTTTGTTACAAAGTACGATGGGACATACTGGATGGATAAAGAAGGCAACGGCCTTTATGGGAAATGCTTCATTCGCCAAATAAAATTGACCGATGCTGAGGAGAAGAGGTTCTCCAAGGAACTCTGCCCACCAAAACTGATGCCAAGAGGAAACGTAGGCACTCCTACAAAGTACTTTCTTGATCTCATCAAGCAGTGTAGGCTACCGCCTAGCTTGATCAAGAAGCTTGGCTTGGAATTCCCACTCGGAAGGTAATGATTACTTAATACTTTTCAAAAAGAACTTTTGAACTTATTTTTGCAATTAATATTACCCTTTTTAGGAGGTACAAGGAGTTTAGTAAAGTCCCTTATACTTATTATGGAACAGAAGTTTTGCAAGACACTTCGGGTTACTCTGAGGAAGTTACAACTGGAAGAGGACATACTGTATCAACTGTCGAACCAGGTGTAATTATTAAAACAAAAACATCAGGGAATACGGATGCTAACTTGCTTCCCATTGTAAGGCTCGTTAAACTTCGAACAAGTATAAAAACTCTTGATTCATTTTAATTTGGTTTCATAGGATTCTGACAGTTCTTCCGATGATGATGATGATCGTTGTGAAGAGTGGGAAAGGCATGAAAGTTTGCACCATGATGTTGGAGGTCAAGAACGGCTAGAGGAACGACTTTATGAAGAAGAAATGGAACTCGTTTGGGAAAAAGGAGGTACAATAACACACTCCTAAATAGAATTATCAAACCATTTAAATTAAAATTCATTTAGGTCCTGGCGTTGTATGGTACACTGATGCTCAATTCTGGGATTCCCAAAAAGGGGATTTTGACGAAAGGACTGCTGATGATTTAGATGTGGACATGAGTGGGTACTACGACCCTGGTAAGATCACTCTCCACACTCATTATTATTCTAACTATATACTAAACGCTTTTCTTCATAATTCTACACTGACAGGTGCTGAAGATAAGGACGCACGCGATTGCCTGGAAATGCGCAAGTCCGACAGATTTCAAAATGGCCTTGAGGATGTTTCTGTATTTTCCAAGACGGTCAAAGGCAAGAAAAGGTCTAAGAAAAGCCAATGTCCACCGTTCAACAGGGCTGCCTATCGAGTGGCGGAAAAGGGAAAGCAGAAAACATATTACGGGATCGGGAAGAAGATTGTGGAGAAGTTTGGCTGGAAAGAAGGTCAAGGGCTGGGGAAATCCAAAGAAGGGATCAAGACAGCCCTGTGCAACGAGGGTCAACCACCGACGGACAAGAGAGGGATTGGCTTCTATGGAGAAAAGTTGACTTTCAGTGGAAGGAAAAATCACCATCGTCGTGGGACGACCAATACAGATTCAGACGATGACGAGACTCCACGGGTGTCAATTGGAACAATTTACGATAATCCAAAAGACTTGGACAAAAACGAGGTCACGCTGAGGTCAAATGACATTACTTTCATAACACGCTACGATGAAATAAAATGACGTTGGCCAATTACAATTAAAACATCTCCAGTTTTTTTTCCAGTCGGGCTCTGCCCACCTCTGAGGTCGCAGAATATACCTGTGCAACGTT